>DWDW01000995.1:0-12637 GCA_018245635.1 Mimoniades versicolor eupheme
AAAAAATGTGAAGTGAAAGAGTGTGAAGTCTGCCAACCCGCACTTAGCCAGCGACGCAGACTATGGCTTTAACCCTCGTACTATGAGAGAAGACCCGTATCAATCGGAGGATAAAGACAACATAGTCGATAATGAACCACACTTTTGTCTAACCCTTCAGTTGCCACAGACACTTTTGAATAAGCTCAACTATGGTTCTAAGGTAACAATATATTATAAAGTTTTTCTTTCGTAGTTAAAACAATTTTACAAGTATAATAGTTCATGATAATAACGAATTGCTATTAAATCTCTTCAGGTAGTCGACAACACAGAAAATGAAAGGACAACAAGAGTTATAAGCACCGAGTCGCCTACAACCAAATTACCAAGTAACGGTCGCCGCGGACGCATATACAACACATATATCACGGGTTTGCGTATGGCCACGACGTATTCCTTCGAAGTGAGGCCCGTCCGCCGCGACGCGCGCGACCTCGCCGATCCGCACTCCATTGGCTCCAAAATTATAATCGTGCCAACTAAAGGATGTACGTTTGACAAATCTTGACCTACCACATCTATTGTTCTCTTAGGCTAGTGAAGTGATTTGTTTTCTTGTTCCCATTATGTTAATATCTTCGACAAGCATAACTGATTTCTGTTCTTGTTTTTATTGTAATGTTTTTTACTTGTGAAAGTTTTTGCATTGTGTTCTAGTCATTGTGGTATTATATACATAGAGTAGGCAAACCAAGTAAAATATTTTCTTGCCGATAGACAGAGAAAAAAACTGCATTTGGTAGTAGTTTTACTTTTTAAATTATTGTATGCGGCAGTATTTCGCGCGGCAATTACTGAAGAAACCAATCAGATATGATTACACGTATACCAAATGCATGTTTTCTTTCTTCATGTTGTCTTTCTATTAACGAGATATTTTCAATTACATACGCATTCAGCTTAATTGAAATTGTTTATTCAGTTTTTCTTAATAGTTTCAGCACGAGCCACTCAGTGTCTGCCTCACGCAAGCGAGGTGGAGGTATTCACTGGCCCATTCTTCGGCGGTCGCATCGCCGTCGAAGCGGTCGATGGAGGCCCAGAGCGTTGCTCAATACAAGGCAATCCCAACAGCGCCCAAGATGCCTACATACTGCGAATACATCACGACGAATGTGGATCTGAAGTCAACGACACCACTGTGGCCACTTACGTTATAGTGCAGGAAAATCTGCCCATACTGACTCACAGTACAAGACGGTCTGTTACAATTCCTTGTTTCAATCATTTTATAGTATGGAAATATTTTTAACATCACGCTTGTAATCCCCGAAAATGTAGGCAGAAGAGTGTAGTACACTCCCAACTTCCACCAGTAAGGTTTACGGCCCACTATGGAAGAGGTGGTGGTGTTATTGCCATAATCTGGGCACAAATTAGACCATACTTTGCTCGTGTCTATGTAAAGTTATTTAAGCGACATTATTATGATATTGTTACTTTTTGTAGGTTTTTGGTTCTTTGCACCTACAAACCAGAGACGTTAACCGTTAGAGCGGGCATCAATTTGCCAAAAACGAATCCAGGGGACGTGTTGCTCGACACGAAATCGCGACTCGGCTCGGTCGAGCCATACGATGACAAGGAAATGGACAACAACGATCTCCAACCAGCCAGGCTAGAGGCATTAAAGGAAGAACCAAATCAAAGTATGTATATTTAAGTCTTTGAATAAACTTGTTATTACACCGGGGACTCTAGGATTTTGTTATCATGAGAAGCTTACGTTTGTGTAGTAATTAGGCAGTGGCAGCCTTGTGGTATATGTATGTATATATACAAAAGACTACCGCCTGCAGATCTGTAGGCTATTTGGTTTTTTTTTGACACAAAAACAAAAGATGGCATTTGATTGAATTTTAAATGGTAGCAAAAACCTTAGTATCATTTAGCATCGGTTTTGATGTAACGAAATTAAAAACCATAATTTTATTTATTATAACATTTATTTCAGGCATGTTTGGCGAAATATTACTAGTAATGTTTCTCGTGGTGGCGGCGTTCGGTGGTGTTGCTCTGTTAATATGGAAAATGGTGCCTCAGTCCGACAAAGACAATATGTCTATGGCAACAGTATCCTCTCTTTCTCGTAGCGGCTTCTTCAGTAGGCGCAACAGAGACAGATTTTCCGGCCAAGGGTCGATATATTCTATTAGTCTTAGCGAAAAAGAGGAGGGCACAGCTAAAAAGTCCATCGACGGCGACAATACATCTGAAGCGTAACAGATTTTTTTTATAGATTCTAAATTGCACGTTTCGTATTACACTAATTTGTCACATGTGATATAACTTAAAAAAAATTGTAGATAATTTTTAAGTATTGTATGACACAGATCACATTATGAAGTAGGTATGTTTACATTATTTATGCATATAATGTTGCTGTAAATTTTAATGTTTTTTCAATCTGCTGATGGTACAAATTGTTTATTAGACTGACGGCTGCGTACACTAACGTATAATGGGTCTGTAAGTCTGTATGTAAAGAGATCTGCAACTGTCGTTGATGCTCGTTTTACACATAGAGATTTTATGCAACTAGAGTACGCGAGCTATTTACTACACAAACTGTATTAGAGAGCGTTCAAGTATTACGTAACGCAATTTTTGAAGATTCCTGACCCTCCCTTCCCCTGAGGTAACGCGCCGTAACATTTTTCTGTACCCTGCCTCCCCCGCCCTAAACGTTACGTAACACCCAAATGACCCAAATAAGTTGCCCAAAGTACCGCAAGTCCCTAAAATACCTTTGAGGAAATAATAAATAAAACAAGAGATTTCTAACTCGCAATATATTGTTAATTCATATTATTATTTAATAAACAATCACACAATAAACAGTTGCTCAAGTCTATGTAACGCATCGTAACGTTTTGCAACACTCAAAATTTGTATTACGTAATACTTGAACTGTCCCTTATGTATTTTAAGATAAAAACGCTACAATTCGCAATATGGGTCCACAGTAGGTACTGACCTGTAAAGCTCTTTGACGTCTCTCACATTGCTGTGCTAATACTATTTTTTTTCCCTTTGTGCACAATTTGAGGTTGGAAATTTATGTCGTGTTTTATCGATTTAAATCCCATACGTATTATACTGTTATACATTCATACGTTTGTTGAGATGAAGAAATCACTGGGTACCTTTAATATACATATTTTTTTTAGATATTTTCTCTTAGCATCGCTAAAGAACAACCCGGAAATCCGGGAAAAACAGGACACTTGGCAACTCAACTCTATAGGTATAATTATTCTATTTTAAACATGTGGTCAGTATTTATAAATTCACTTTGAAGACGCAAATGCCATACAAAGATAGTACTTAGTTATTAGATTAAGACTCATATTTCTTTTAAGTATTTTATAATTTAGTTTTAACACTGAGTGGTAATAAAGACTTTAAAAAATTTACACAGTGTGTTATTTAAAAACGATTTCCTTAGGTTCATTTACAACAAATTTTCTGTCCATAGTTATTTCAGAAAAGACATATTGATTGACAACACTGTTAAGTTCTTCTAGGGCTATTTGTGAATGGAGTCGGACAACTGAATCTTCATTTTCGTCTTTGTATAGTTTGTTTAATGTTCTATATATAGGCAGTAAGTTTTCTTTAAGTTCAATCAATGTCTCTATACCCAAACCCTTTAGTAAACTCGATATCACCATTACTGCAGCTCTTCGACAATCAATTGCTTTATCAGTGTCAATTACACTCCATATACATAACAATACCTGAAATAAATATAGTTTTGATATTAAGCTTCTCTATTAAATACAGACAGTAAGGATTACTTCATATCAATATATGTCTGGTTGCTAATTTTATGAAATAAGGAAGAAAAATAGAAACCACAGCAATAGATTACAGTAAATATTCTAGATACATTGCCCATTGATTTATATATAGTGTTCACCACATCTTTAAAATATGATTTTGTTTTTCTTTTTACCTCATATATTATGGTGCCCATTTTATAATGTAGAACTTGAGCTATTTCAGCCAAATTGGATAATGCTGATGTTCTAATTAAAGGATCTTCGTCTCTGCATGCACACAACATAGTATTAAGAAGAGTTTCTTTGTGAACTACAGCCATTTCTCCTGCAAATAAAAATATATCCCAAGTACGTAACATTAAGCCTGTAGTTTCTGAGAGAGAGGCAGAGGAGTGTAGCACCCTCCCACATATCACCAGTTACATTTGTCTCACAATGTAATAGATGGTGAGCTTATTGCTATACACCTGGCACAAATTCAGACTGTGAAGCAATACTAGAATGGTCCACTAGAAAATCCAACCCAGGCCCACTGGATTAGAAGTCATGCTTGAAACCACTTGTTTCATGCAGTAGTGTCTTAGGTTCCTTTGTTAAAAACATAAAATGTTATTTAAATGTAGCTGAAGTATCTAACATTTCCTAGGTAGAAATAAAAATATATTATACTTTATAGTAGATAGCTTTTTAATTTAAGATATGTGTTAAATAAATTTAAGCAACAATTTTTAAGTGTTATATAATGAACTTACCAAGTCTTTTTGTTACTTTTACAAGAACATCACCAACTTTCATTCTAAGTTCAGTAATAGTATTTTTATGTTCATTATTTTCAATTACATCCTGTTTTGAGATCTGGAGAAATTCTCTACACAGGACAATTAACACATCCTCTGTACAATGAGTAGCAAGGGCTGCAATGCCATTTACCACAGTTAAGTATATGTAAGAGTCTTGGTCTTTTAATTGTTCCTGTTAAAATTGAACAATAATCTTTTTGATTATTACATAGTTGGAAAACATTAAAGAACATAGTTGAATAACACAAGAATAATTTTAACTAATATAATATTCATATGGTTTTAATTTCTATAGATGAATTCTGGAAAGTGTATTTACTAAAAGATTCCACCACAAGAATCCTGTATATAATTCAGACATTAGTCAATAAGTAACAAGAGCTTATAAAATGTCCATAATGATAGATATTTGGCATTTGGTGCTGTCTGCCTACCACTTAGTGGCTTAGTTGGCTTGATGATACAATAATAATAAAATATGAGCTCTACTTTTTTTCCATGTAATTTAAAACTATTTTATTCCCAATGCATTTTTAATTCATTTAAGGAACTTTTAATTCCACTATAAAATTTCATGAACCCTGCTTACCTGTAATAAGCAAAAAACATAATGCCGTTTTGATATAGTTTCTGGGTCATGGGCATCTATTAATCTAGTCAATTCCATGATTCCATGTGCTCGTACAGGGAGCAAATTATTGAACACATCATTCATTGCTTTTTCATATGCACTGTCAATTTTCTTTGTATAATCTGGTAAGGTATATGATAGTATCTCTCTAGATATTATGGCATTATAATCAGACACATTTTCAGCTATTTTCTTTAAAGCAGGCACCAATTTGTGTAATTTTTGCTCAATCTCTTTAGATTGGTTTATGTTAGAAATGACTGTGTTCAATAAAACTAAAGCTATAGTTACATATTCTTCATTTGATTCCAAATTGCCTCTGAAGAGTAATTTCTCAACGAAGTTTATTACAATCATAGGGTTTGTTTTAAGTGCAATAGTGGTGTTTGGAGATGATGAAATTTCAGTCAGCAACTGCAGAATGTTAGACTGATTTTCTTTATATTTATTCACTAATTCCAAATTATCTTCTAAAGTGAATAATTTATCATTAGTACTCCCTGCCTTGTGAAGTGGATCGAGATTTAAAAATAAGTTTAGACAAGAGTGAAATAATTTTTGAACAACATTATTGTTTGAAGTGACATTAAACAGTTCTATGAAATACAATAATGCCTCATTCTTTGGATGGTTCACATCTGACAAACATTTTATTGTAAGTCCTGCTTCATATTCTTCTATACATATGAATGCAGGTTTTGAAGTATTAATACCATATAAGAAACTCTTTACAACATCATCCATTTCATTTTGATTCAATAATTCTAAGCAGTTTACAATTACATCGTTAATTTTCCTTCTAAGTTCCATTTTAGAGCATTTCATTCCGAGTAAATAAAGCACATACAAATTGGCAGTTAAAACTTTTGTATCCCATTCAAATTGTACAACATGCAATATACAGTGCAATATATTAACTCTATGTTCAACTTCCTGGGGTGTTAAAATGAGAGTTCCAGGGAATTCTGACTTATATAATAGAACATCTACATCAAAACACTGAGTTACAGCACTCTTTAAGCTTCTTACACACTCCGATTGTGGATACTTTTCATACAGATTCAAAATACATGTTATCACCGTAGCTAAGTATTGTAGATTGTTCAATGTTAATATTTGTGTCATTTGGCTGGTGATATTAATGAGATAATCATCTTCATTGCAGTTACCATGCTTTGTTGTAACTATTTTACAGATCATATCAATCTTTTTCCAATCATGGCCAGTGTCACTACTGTAGCTCTCTATAAAACATCGTATCATGCTAAGTAGCCCACCCTGTGTGATTAATCTTCTACTCATTTCTTTTGAGACTACCCTCTTAACAAATGCTGGTGTTGGCTGATCTGCAACATTCTGTAATACCAATAACTCTTTCATAAGTGTGGGTTGAAAACAATTCGACACTAGATATTCATATATCTGTGTATACTTCTGTTTATCTTCAATAAGTTTCTTATAGTTTTCTTCTGTCATTGTATAGTCAGTGTAGATACCAGGTTTTCTCAATGGAGCAAATGACAATTGTATTAAAGATGCCAAATAGTCACAGAGGTGGAATGTTACAAGAATATTTTTGAGAATAGGTATTTGATAACATCTGGTAAAGAAATCCGTGCATATGACTAAGATTTGATATTTCTGGTCATAGTCTAAAGTGATATGTTGTAGGACATTTCTAAATGTGCATCTCTTTTTTAAACTTATACCTAAGCCTTGAATGAGACACTGTGATGTCCCAAAAGATACAATTAATTGAAAACATGTCCGTAGTAGTTTTTGATTTTTAACGCTTATAAGAACATTTGTGTCTTTTTTAATTTTATCTGATAAACTATCAATTTCTTTAAATATACTCTCAAGGAATTTATGCAATGAATTAAATATGTTCTTAGTTGAATCCTTTTGATTATCCTCGTGGCCATTCTTTAATAAACTGAATATGAATCCCGGGTCTTTTTCTGAAAAAAGTAGTAATGTTAGTATCGAATTAAATAATATTTATGATACACAATTGTTAAATAATTCTGTATATACAAGTTATATGTACATACCCACGTTTACTGACTCTTCAATTCGTTTAAAAATCTGGTCAATTTGTGCCATAGTGGAATTTAATGCAATACAGTATTTTGTTGAATGTAATGGGTTAACAGGTTTGTTCTTAAATTCTTACACTTCTTATTTCTTATCTGCTTACTTTTCATTTTCATGTTTTTAAGCTGTCAAATTTGACATATGTCAAACACAAAGTTCTCACAGACAAGTAACTTCCCTTATCATTACCACATTTATTTTATCTTTTCAATAATGATATCAATCTTTTCACCACATTATGTATTTTCTATACTAGTTTCTGATGTATTTGATAATAAATGAACGATTACTATATGAAGTCTAACAAGTAATGAAAATGTATACGCGCGAATAGAAATGTATATTTAAAATATGAAAGCCCTGTGTTGAAAACATTGTATATTTTAATATATAAAAAAGCAACATGAATAAAAAATAAGTTTGTAAGGAGCAACACTCTTCACAAAATATTAAAACTATTTGTCAGTGTCATTGTCATTGCAATTTTTATTGAGCGAATGAAGTGATAGGAATTGCCGAGGAAATAATAATCTCTACAATAATCTTTTTAAAGCAGGCGATATTTCTTAATATTATTAGCTCGGTAGTTTAAAGTTTTTTAAAGATGTTAATTAAAGTGAAGGCACGTATTGTACATTTATAAGTTTCAGATATTACTTAGTCACTTTGCTGAAGCTAACCTCGTTTTGTTTTTGCAGACGCTAACGGGGAAGGAAATCGAGATCGACATAGAGCCTACTGATAAAGTGGAAAGGATCAAAGAAAGGGTGGAGGAGAAAGAAGGCATTCCGCCCCAGCAACAACGACTAATATTTTCAGGAAAACAGATGTATGTATTGCGATACTAACACTTAAGTAGTTTAAAGCTATTCTACGCACCGCACTTGGAGAAATTTACTATTTATCTCCTAATTTTTAGTTATATCGTACAGCTCTATCGTACAAATTTATGTAATTTAAAGAAGTTTAAACTGGTTTTAGACTATCTATAAATGTCTTGTTATCATAATGCAGCAGTCCATGGATACATACATGTAAGCCACTGTGTTTAGCTTTAAATGAACTCACAACTAAATTATTTGCTGAATTTTCATCATGAGATTTAGCATTATTGCTTTGTTGTTTTTGTAAAAGACATAATCAAAAGAAAGAGTTAAAAATCTTTATATATTTACTTTTGGTTATGTTCTAGTAGTTAATTAAGGCGATATTTCTTATTCCCACAAGTAATTTTTTTTATAAATTACTATCAGTCTGTCTAAGTTTACTGCTGCCTTCCCCAAGGAGTGATTGCAGAAAAAATATTAAACTGTTCAATGTCATTCATATTTTGTACATTATATTCAACTGTTTATATTGCAGGAACGATGAGAAAACTGCCCAAGACTACAAGGTGCAAGGTGGCTCTGTACTGCATCTTGTGCTGGCCTTACGAGGTGGGGAATGATCTCTTGTGACTGTTGTCTTTTATTTATATCTCTTATTTTTATTACTCAACTATGTATAAAGTTAATGTGATTACATTTGAATTAAGATTGTATTACATATTTTTTGCTCAGCTAAACCTTTCATATCTAGCACAGATGATTTTGTTAATATTATAATGCTAACTCTTTGTTTATTATAAGAAATTCAGAAATATCAAACAAGTTGTAGCTTAAACATGTCTTCTCACTTTGGAATGGATTCAGTTTCACCATACATGTCAGTATCATGTGCTTTGCCTACTTACAGTAAGATGTTGATGAATAAAGTTTTTTAAGGTATCTTAATTTTTGCATTCCGTTTCTCCTTTGTCCTGGGATACAGAATTCTGGATATATGTGACTAATGTGTTATAAATGCTTCTGAAGAATGGATTTCCTACTTAGCATTTAGGAATATAGTGGACTACTACTATCATTAAGTGTTTACAATGGTTGGAAAAGAGGTAGTGAAAAATTTAATAGCACATTTTTAACAGACACAAGTATTGGGATTTATAGTTGCAACTATTCAGGAGTATTTTTGTCTAAAAAATGCAATGTAAAGCTGTAGTAATGTAGGAATTCCTATGATGATGTTTTATTTGTCAGTTTTGAACCATACCAGATAATATGGTTGTTTAGATGAATATCAGATGTAAATCATGTGATTAAATGTAGGGAATGCTCTAAGCTGTACCTTATTTAGTTGATCTACTTTCATTTCACTAAGTATAAAAGTTTTCAATAGTCTTATACGGGGTATTAGCAATAAATTTGTTAGTCATCAGTGGACTGTTGGTAAAGGTGTACGGTTGTGCAATAAAAAATAAAAGGAGACAAGATTACCACATTATAACATCCCCAGTAAGTTGTTGTGGTCAGAATTAGTGAATCTTCGGCTAGTGCATGTTACTGACGTTCATGTAAAATTACCAATGAAACTACTTATAGGTAGACACTTTTGGTACCACATACATACCAAACATTTTTTTTAATCATTTATTCTGATACAAAAAGAAAATAATACAAATTACATGCGAGGGTGTAAACGTAAACTCTTGAGTTTCACCGTACACCTGTACACCGTACACCTGTGCCATTGCCTTGGTGTATAATTAAAAAAATTTTAGTAGGTACAAGTCTCTGAGGTAGTAAGTAGTATTACAGTGATAATAATAAACATGAAGGAAGTTTTGATGCAATAGCTAATGATTGATACAATATATAATTAAATGTAAGATAAGTGGGTAAGCAAAAATCTTTGATTGACACTCCTCAGTATAATAGTAGATGTTGTATGCCGCACATTCATTTCACATATACAGTGTGTTTTTAATTTACTTTTATTTTTACTATTTAATACTGTACACTTTATATTTTTACTTGAGTTATTTGCTGAAATGTATTGGTTAATTAAAACGGTGCATATTGCCTAGACGGAAGCTAGATCGGCAAGGATAGTTTAGGTTGTTTAGGTTTAGATAGTTGAGGTGTTCAATCATAGTCAAAATTGGTGATAAGTTTACTGGAAGTATTATCACAAATTTGCTAGCCATTATCAGATGGTGTGTTGTTATTATGTTCTGCGAAACATAGTGCAATTAAAGTGGTTTCTAAACATCTCCTCATGTTGGCAACAATGTTTAGGTCCAACACTCGTTTTCTACTACATATATGTATGTATTTACCTACTATGGGCATACATTGTCTGATGATATTCGGAAAGATAAGAACTGTTAAAACTACTATTCATAAATAAAATACTACAGCCTTTGAAGAATATTGAGTGTTCTGAACGACCTAAAATGATGTACTTAAAGATTTTCCAAATAAAACATATCCGTTTTTTGAACATGTAATTTATTACATTCATAACGTTGTACGTACATATATCCAGATATAAATACTCAACTTGCACATAATTAGTTTACGTAAAAAAATTACATCTTTGGTTCACCAAATAATAACATTGATTTTCTAAGGTAGGTAGGTACTTAATTAGCTACGATATTTTTTTTAAATATACAGTAAAATTTTGCCACAAGCCTTTAGATTTTTACACGTTAATAAAATATATTCATTAATTTGAGCATATTAGTACTCTTCAAAAGTTTTTTCGCTACGTTTATAAATATAGTTTATCTCAATACTACGGTGTATGTTTTAATTCACATGAAGAATTCTGAGAAGCATTGAAATGTTTGTCACAATCATCTACATACGATACTATGTTAATAAATTTAAGGTGGAGTATTATATAATATATTTTATGTATATATAATATTATCAAGACGAATAAATGACCTTGGGACGGAAACATTTTCGTTAAAAATATTAATTTTGTCAGGTTTAAAATATCCGGGTGAATGTGGCCAGATTGTTTTTTTTTGTATCACTACATCGACTTTGTTTTATAATGAAATACTGATATATGTATAATACAATATAATTTACGTGAAAGGGTTGTAAATGATGGTAGGTGTGTTATTTGAAAACTGTTGAAGAGAACCCGCTTAATTTTATTGTTACAGTACAATATTTTACGCTAAAATATATTTCATCAATGAGCAACTGAGAGTAACAAATTTGGCACAGAAATTATTTACATTGACCTTGCTAATTTTTCGCGTCTATATATTCTAATACATTTACATAACAAGTAGAGTTAAAATGCATTTCGTTTTGATTACAGTAGGTTAGAATAATTGATACGAGACATGATAGAAGGTTATGTGTGCAAGTGTACAATACAATTTAATACGATTAAAAATAAAGTGTTTCTATTTTTCAAAAATGGCATTGGATATTGGCAAACAGATTATACACGCATACTAACTCCACTTTCCCGCGCTACATAATTCATAATATGATTGCATCACACCCATTTTATTTATTAAACTAAGTACAATTACACGATAAATATAATGAAATTATTGAATGTTTCAATGTACCTAAAACAGGAAGATAATATTAATAATGAATAAAATACACAAGAGGTTTATTTATACGCCAAGTTATGTTATTTTTACTAATTACATAACTATATGTTACTATTTTTAGTAATTAACTACTGGAGATCCATTGCATTCTGCGTTGCAGTTAAATATAAATCTGTAATGAAAAATAAAGTTAACATTTTCAAAGGTACACTACTTATTACCTTCTCTACTGTTGATGTTATTGTAAACGTAAAAAATGTAAACATATTAAATTCTGGCTTTGGTGTTGCCATCACATAAATTATCGTAAAGGGCAAACTTTCATGACCTTGAGTGTGGTTCATATGACGCGTGGACAGCTTTTAATCGTTTAACCAAGTTGGAGTAAGCTCAAGGCTTTTCATCTAGTTGAGGGTAGACGTCGATGGTAAGATCCAATTAAATAAATAACATTTTTAATAGGGGAGGTGCCTGTTCTGTAATTAAAGACCGATCACTGCAAGCTATAATGTATAAACACATAATTTCACTTGGCATTAGATCCGACCTTTGCTAACTACAATAAAGGATAAATAAATAACTGAATTTGTGTAATTTTTAGCTGTTATTTCACAGTTTATTTAAAATGATCGTACCTATGCACTCAACCGTCGGAGAGCGCAGGCGTAACCCAGCCGTACTTGTCGTGGGTTTTGACGAGTGATCTGAAGGCTTCCTCGGCGCGTCGCCTGGAAAACTCCCTCGAGGACCTGGCCGGAGCCCGCGCGACTCTACCGTGGCCCTTCACTACGGATGCGGCGAACTGCATCACTATAGCCTCCACGGTGTATGCAGACGCCCAGCCACGAGGCGTTAACAACTCCATGCAAATTGCTCC
>DWDW01000996.1:0-12635 GCA_018245635.1 Mimoniades versicolor eupheme
GGAAACCGGTTTTTTTGAGGTTAAGGTAGAGCTAAACCTTTATAAAACGCTCTTTAGGTATTTGCGCTGATTAAGGTCTAAAAATTAACCGGTTAACAAGCCTTGGGTAGGATGATGCGAAAATTTAAATGGCGGACCGATATGATCAACTTCTGCTATAACAATCAAATCACTGGGCCGTGGTCGCTTTTTGAAACATTGTTACATGATATGATATGATACATACAGCCATGACATTGGCAGCACCACGTCGACCGCCACCAGCCACGTACATCCGGGTGCGCTACATGATACATACAATATTACATAATTCAGAATTATTTACGAAGTAAACTTTGATAGGTACCTATTCATATGTTCAGTTACACGTAACGATATGTGATATGATATTTTTCGTTTTGTTTTTCCAACGTTTATTTATGAGCACGTGCATATCGCACATCTGCGCCGTTGTTATAACACAACTATATACAACGTTTTTACGCACTACCCACAATGTCGTATTGAGGGCAATTTGTTTGCATTGAAGCCTCAATAAAGTCGCGTCATCACGGCCTATTCTTAGAAATGGGGTTACAGTTTCAGCGAATAATGTTGGTAGGCACACGCTACCTACCTACAGCTCGGACGTGCATATGTACGTCTCGGCGCCGTCGAAAATAAAGTGTGAAACTCCGAACGTGGAATCCAACATACCGCGTCGGTGCCAGAAGTGTTTGACTAATTATTATATATAAATAGAATGAGATAATAGCATTGCGTTTGCTTCAATTTAGTATAAAATCGCGGCTGCACCCACTACAGTATAAATGGCAAGTCCGCATGGCAGCTGTGATCATTTGGAGAGATCATAATTTATAAATAAAGGTGGCGTCAACGTGGCCGCCCCCGGAGCCGCCTTGGCAATCGCTGCACTTGGCATGTGAGGTCAGGTGCAGTCGAAAATGAGCGTGCTGTAAATATTATGCTAGATACGTTCACATATTAGCGTGCAAATATATAATCACAATTAATTATGTACTTTTGAAACATTTTCGTACGTTTTCAATGCATGTGAAGCCAATGTCATTTTTAGGATATTAAAAATATGCTATAATATGCTGTAATAATAAGTAAATAAGTGACTTAATAAGGTTAAACATTTTTTTACTCCACACACGACCCTGTGATCCCAAACTAAGAATCTGAATTTTGAATAATAAAACTCCCTCTGTATTTGTGTACAGAGTGAAAATATAATTGCATTGAGCTGTCTTTGATTCCAACTGTAGGATATTGCTGTTTTTGATTCTGAGTAACTGATACACATATACCTACATATATATTTTTTACACTCAAACACATAACATATACTTGTGCTCATCATACAAATATTAAGTCTAGGTGGGAATCGAACCCACGTACCTCGGTGCAACAGTCAGGTTCGATAAACACGGACCGGTGAAATTAAAGTAGGTATTGGTACCTATTTTTCGATGCATTATACTTTGATTACGCTTAATCTCAAAACTTTATTATAAAGATATGCTTTCAACGAATTCAAATGTGGAACAAGTCAACCGCATTGGGTTATTTGATGCAAACACTTGACACCGACTGCAACTAGTAACACTTCGTGCAGTACGACCACCGAGTGGGACATATACATTTAATTAATATATTATCAGGAGTATGCAACACTGACGCTATGAAGCACTTACGTTGTTGTGTGTTTTATGTAAGGGTTAATGAACAAGAGAAGCGACTTGCGTGTGTTCACCGCGCGTCGCCGGCAGTGGCTGAGTCGGTTCAGTTTTCGATAATAACTGGTCGCAGTACGGATCATTACGTTCACATAATGTATGTCATCACCAGCCTATTGCAGTCCACTGTTGGACGTGGGCATGCGGGTTGAGGGTTGCAGAGCACAGCGTCTGTTGCCACCTTCGGTAGGTACTGTCCATAGGCGGCCAGGGCATTGCGCCGTACCGCGATCCGATAGCGCCGGGTTCAGTGGTCTTTTACGATACCCTGTATCTCGGCACGGGGTCGGGAGATGTATTCTTACTCCGACCCAACACGAACCTGATATTGATACACTGTTCTGTCTAACTCTATCCTGTCATTGGATAAATAACTAAGAATGCATTGTACATCTTTTATTTTTCGCAATTTGGCATTGTTAGATGATCACTTTGAATGAAACAGTAACAAACCGTTATATAATTGTTTGTTCTTTTGAATATTATGCAGGTATATTGAACAATACAATGGTGAGTCATCAATTCATTAGCTTGAACTTTTTAATATTTTCTTGTGGATGCCTTAAATTGACTGCGAACAACGCTCCATTTAAAATAATTGTAAATAATAAAATACGTGTTAATTGATCTCGCCAATAAGACAGTAACTTGAGGAAAAACCGTGAGTCAAGGCGAATATATCCTTGAATCCAATATTCGTTGAGCAGTACGCACGCAGAGTTATAACTGAGACCGAAGACCGAAGACGCAGAGTTACAACTGAGTGAAGTGTCAACAATGAAAATGAGCAGACACCGAGGTGTTAGGAACGGTTTATTTCTATTTATCCATATACGAGGATGTCTACATAGATTGAATGACGGCTCGAGGTGTTTGTGCAAAAGTGACTCGCATGTTTTAGTCACTTTCACTAAATGTTATTTACAATATGCTATATTAATTAGTTATGTACATACAACGGAATACTCGGCACAGATGGTCACGAGCATTTAAAAAGAAACAGTTTGAGGTTCTTCGTTCTTCATTGTACATAGTGTTACTTCCGTATTGCATTATTGTTTCAAAAATTCATATAACTTTTGAAGTATCTCTATATTTACATCTCGATCCGCGTCGGGGCGGAGAAAGAATACATCCCCCGGCCCAATGCTGGGATATCAAGAAGTAGTTAGAGGCGACTAAGAGCCGCGCTGCAGATCGCGTTATGGTGCGTCCTGCGCAGGCACGGCTCCATGTCCTGGCCAGCTGCGGCAGCAGCGCTCACGGTACGAGATGCCATACTCTGCAATCCCCAATCCGCATGCCTCGTGTGGGGCTTGCAGCCACAATCTCTCCGAGGAGGCCACGCCCGGCAATGGCCTTGGGCGGCTGATGATCGTGATCTACATCCATGTGTATTATCAGCCTCTATGCGTTAACTATACATAGGTCTTCCCTGAAAAGCCAAATTAAACTGTGGCGCAATGTGTGCCTAAACGATGGCAAATAACGAAGAAATGTTGAAGTAACAATATAATTTACGAATAGTGTGTATAGTTGAAAAGTTTTAGGAATAAAAGTATGTTAATTGTAGCACGTCTTCAGCATACCCTCTTAAGAGCAGCAACTAGATTTTTTTTTATTTACAACGTAAATTATTTAATGTATTCTAAAAACTATACTTTCCATAACAGAATTAATTTAAATAACACCTGAATAGCATTCAGAGATGTCTAATGCTGTGGAGTCCTCATTCGTCACCTCGTTTACCTGCTCGGCGAGTGCTCCGAGGACAAGAACAATAGATTTCTTATAAAATACTGTTTTCTCAGCTTTTGCCATTCATATATAACCCAGATTACGTCAAATATATGTGTAGATTCTATTTAATGAGAAATTTAATCAGCACTTCAACGTTAATGAATACGACAACAGTTGTAGAAAAATGTGATTTATTTAGAAAATAATTTTATTTCTTACAAAGGGAACTTATTATTTTACTATTAGAATATTTACACAACTTAATATTTCGGGTTATTAGATGTGGCTTTATATTTATTTGTGAGCTCATTTCCAACGCAATATGTATATGTAGGTATACAATGCTTCATTCTTAATAGTCTTGGTCTGTGTTGATGTAACTGAAGCTGTTCTTAACAAATATCTTGATAAGTCAGTAATGTGTCCGATTTAAGACGCCAATATTGAAATGCGTACGTTTCCGAGTTTAAAGTTTAATTATCCCACCATAAAAACTAATTAGATGCTTTAAAAGGAATTATTACCTTCGTCGGCGGAATAGCTTCGCAAACGATTCTGTATTAAAGTTTTTTGAAATAATAACTGAAGTGGTACTAACATTGAATATACATATTACACTTAGTTGTTTAAGTAAGGTATATTTTTATCTATATAATAGGCAACCAAAAGTAAAACGTACAATTGATGCTCGATACTCCCTGCTTACCCTACATCCAAATTGACGTGATGATATAGTAATAAGAATATTTTTTAAATAGAGGTATTAACATATAACAGTATTAGCAAACAAATTCAATAAAAATTACCAAAAAGAAAGCACCTATAATATTTATTGCTATTAAATATATAAAAATGTTTTTACACTTTACCAGCTTAACGTATTAAAAATAACTGATATTTTTAATATCCACATAATTATTTTACATATGTTTCTAAACAACGCAATATATGATAATTTCGAGAGACCTCTCGCACTTCTCAAGAGGCGAGGAGGTTCGGACGTAACGAGCTCTTTAGACGTTTAACACTGCGCCAGTGCTGCGTCGGCGTCGAACATTGAAATTGAATTCTTACGTATTTTTAGCTCCACTCGTTACAAGTGTTGTCTCTGTTATCAGCTCGCGAGTGCCACAAGTATCCAAGAGTAACGCTCGGCGGTCGCGCGAGCAGTGTACGTGCACATTCCTGTCCGTGCGGTTTTTATTACATTATGGTAACTCATGCTGTATTGGTGTGCGTATGTACAGGCCGTTTAAAAATATTAAAGCTACTTTTTATAATGTTGACAGAGTGAGTTGGTTGCGGGAGCCAAAACCTTAGTCAGCTGGTTGGTTAACCAAAGTCCTTAGTTGGTATTAAAAAAGGTTTTAATATAAACTAAGGACCACAGCACCGGTGTTTAAATATAATGGAATTATTACTCTGAACTTACATATTTTAAGTTAAAAATGAAAAATCCTATTTATCTGATTATTTTGCCTACTTATTATACTCAGCGTCACAAAAATCTCACCTATTAAAAATTTTGTTTGTAGCGTCCGTTGTAGCTGGCACATACGTTTTATTAATTAAATGTTGGTATAATTGGAAAGTAGATTTTAATTTAAAGGATACAATAATAGTGCTAACCACGACATGTTAAAAATATATAAACAAAAGTGCACATTGCACACTATTTGCATTATCTGAAAAAGGTATGAAAAGTTCATTTCAGGTATAATGTGGGTCAGTCGTCATCCAGATTTCAAAGGGAACACTAATGAATATTACAAGCCAGGAAAATACAGCTCAAGATACCACTGCCGATGAAGCCGCTCAAGCGTTGCACTATTGCAATCGGAGATGCGTCAGTACGATGTTGCACGTCAACTGAATTTAAGCTATTTTGCCATTCGGCGAATATTCCAACGGTTCCAAGAGACTAGCGGCTACATCAGAAGACGTAGTTCCAGAAGAAAACTGTTCACAAGCGAAAGAGACGTTCGCTTCATCGTTTCGACATCTTTGCGGAATTGATTCTCTAAGGCTGTTGAGTGGCAACAACAACTCCAGTCAGCTCGGAGAACTTCCGTACTCTCCACGGAGCTCTCCACGGTTAGGAGAATACTATGAGAACAGAAAATTAAACCCTACAGACGTGACAAAGGCCTAAAACTGTTTGCACAACATCGCAGAGACCGGCCACAGTGAGCCCGTGACCATATTGATTGCTCAAATATTGGATTAAGAAAAATTAAGTATTATCCCTTAAAGAGGATTCTCTTCAGACGATCTTAATCGGAGGGAGCTTATTTAGAGAAGATAAAATGGGGATGGCATAAGTATTTAATATCCTCCAGAGGTCTGGGGTTCGTTATCTCGAGCAGAAAGATTCGATACTAGGCGGCGGGGTGACCAACTGCATGTATGAACAGCGATGAATGGAGAAGAAGCACCTAATGTGCTTCTTCTCCACTCATCGCTACCTGGTGATTCAATAACAATAAAACAAATAATTACCATCGCATACTTTTCGCATAAGAGTTTCGTAACAGTTACATAAGAAATAATTTTCATTTTCTAAAACAAGTGTGCAGTGACTAGTTCACTTCACCCAAGTATAGACTAGCCGATAATACAGAATTCGTGCAATGCTTAAATAAAAAGACGAATAGGTATATTTATGAACATTTTTTATATTATATTCTAGAAAAAACAAGCGTCATAAATATGATGTGAACTCGCCCCTGTGAGCTATTAACACCGATATTGGATTTTAAATCGGACTAAAAACAACTTCAAAAACAGGTACGTTCTTGCCATTAAAGACGAAGTAACCTAACGCATAATTGAAGCCGGAACACGAAAAGGCAAACATGGCTAGCAGACGACAGAAATAGGCACAGCGGTGGTGGTGTCCGAATGCGGGGCGAATTGTTCCATCACGCGGATACAGGAGGTAGGAGGACCACAACGTAGCATACGAACGAGCACAACATATAGAAACGTAACACTATTCAGTTCTTTATTTTATCTCCATTAAATAAACCTCTTATTTGCATATCCCCAGGTCCTACATATCCTACAGGTCGTTCGTATTACGCAAATAATTGACATTAAAACAAATTATATATTAGAAGCGTAAAACGATTACAAAATGAAACTGAGCTAAGATTAGGTGCAACATATTCATACATATTATATGTCTCGTTGGTCGTGTTGGTTGCAAGTGTGACCCCCCATTCGGCGGGCCTGGGTTAGATTCCCCGTATGTCGGGCATTACTACATTTCCTAATGTACATTTTCTAGTAGAGGCTCGGAGTCTGTGTACGTGCCCGGTGTATGGTAATAGGCTCACCATCTACTCCATAGTCGAGACGTAAACGTGTTCTACATTCTGCCTACCTCTTCGGGGATGACCGGCGTGATGTTATGTTATATTCATATAATAATAAAGGAGTTAAATAACTTTATTTGTATACATATTTTTTGAATAATTATATTCCATCCGTATTTGAAATCCATATATCCATATTTGAAAAAATATATTCCATCATACTAAATTGGTGTATAATTACTTACTTATAGTTTTAATCGAAAAACGTTTTATTCTACAAGGAACATTAAAACGCTCGTCATTTTAGTGAAAAACACATGAATAAGTGTCGCGTTGGAAACAGTGAAGAGAACAGTAGTAATGAATCTCATAGGTTATTGCCGTTTTGGTTTAGAATGTGGACTGCAAACTGTCTGCATATCAAACCGGCGAGCAGTAAAGTTGCAAGGAAAGTTGGCTGCGTGCCGAGCGGCGGCGTCGGGCCATCGAGCTACGAGTACGTCGCGGTAGTTATTATGTTAAAAGGAAAATGTCGTTCTTTATTACATGGACTGATATCGGCCAATTCGTGTAGGTGCTATGACGCTACAGCTAGAGACGGACATACACACACAGCCAGCAGACACACACCAGGACAAACCCGTCGAACTTGTCACAGCCATCATTTCATAATGATGGTAAAACTTATACAGCCGTCGTTTAAGTATAGTTTCTCGAATTATCCGCGAGAATACGTACACGCATTCTCTTCATTGATATTAATATTTGATCAGTAACTATTATCGTATTCTAACAAGGCAGATGCAGTGAACACGCCGAGCCGGTCGCCGCAGCAGCTGGTCCGCTGTGAGCGACGCGACCGATACCATTTTGGGCAACTACCCACATGTTTCACGTTAACCCCATCGTAACCTTTGAATTTATGTTCCAAGTAATTATTTACAACTGTAACTGTTTATTTTCTAACATAACTGTAACTTTTTACATCCGTGTATTAAATACATGAAGTAAAAGCTCTACAATAAGACGTAGAATTCAGTAGAAAACTTAAGA
The DNA here is from genome assembly GCA_018245635.1 of Mimoniades versicolor eupheme. NCBI lineage: Eukaryota > Metazoa > Arthropoda > Insecta > Lepidoptera > Hesperiidae > Mimoniades > Mimoniades versicolor. The sequence continues at coordinate 7,853 of DWDW01000996.1, forward strand.
CGGATGGCAAATAACACATCAAAAGTTTACTCTCATGAGGTGCAGCACTTTATATTAGCGTAAAAAAATACGATGATATATCACTTACACTTACTCGTAATATTGCCTATACACGACACGTTACATACCAGTGATCTAGTTGCATCTTTCTCGGAAATACATACACATATATATACACTTATACACATATATAAGTGATATATGCAAATGGCTTAAGTGACGTTTGTTTAGTGGCGGAAGCTATATATATAGGTCCAAAACTACGTAGGTACAGTACAAACATGAGTTAAGCGGTACATAAATAATATGTATAAACACACACATGACCATTAACAGTAATATAAAATGATTATAATCTTCTTTTCGTAAAATACTTAAATTGCCACGGTTCTTACATTATCATTTTTTGGAAAACTGTTGTAGAATCGTACAATATGAACTTATATTCCGCAACACAAATAATGTGTGCTATTGAGGCAAAATGAAATACTCTAATAATACAGTAATATTCACAAACAGAAACAGTTCACGCGTCTTATTTATTCCATACATTGCTTCTGTAATTCCATCAAGTACTTTATAGAGGACGGCGTGGAACGGGAGAGATGAAATGTGAAAAATAGCCACATAAATTAATTTCGGGTTTATTGGTAGATTTTGCAACGTAACATTTCTTAAAAGTCTTACAAAAATAAAGATACCTATATGGATCGCGTTTTGCCACATACTCCTTATTAAAAATTGTTACACATCAAATATAAATTCGAGCGTGCAGCGATGTCACGTAAAATGCAAATTTCGGCAAGCGGATGTTATTGACACGGTGCGCTCGATGAAAGTTTATTTAACTAATCCTAAAAAGGAATCGTACCACCAATTTACATAACTCGAAGATACGACAGATGGCTGTTGCGTACTGCAAATACTTTAGTTACATAATTGCAGTGTTAACGGACGTTAGCACTTTCGCCAGCATAGCCATGTCCTCCACAGCCGTACACGCGGGACTGACGAGAGGACTCGTACGTACGTGTACACCTCGCACAAGTTCACTCGGCACCGCGCTATGACGGCGTAGTCCAAGGTACTAATCGAAAAAAAATCATTGAATTGGTTCGACTTTATCATTTTTTCTCACACGCTCAAATAACTATAACTAGGTGCTAGCCGTACTGTAGATGTTGGTAGACACAGCAGGAGATTAAATGTTATTCCCGCAAGGACCAAGTTGATTTCTGCGTGTTATAAATGTCTGTACAATAACGTTGTCATTTTTGTGCTTCTATAATTGAAATCAAAATTAAACTAATGAAATTATTTTTGCAATAAAAAAAGGAAAAACAATGTATTTTATTAGACGGCAGACATTCCGGCGACAAAATGGCCGAGCCCTGTGGTCTCCTTCAGTCCAGTTACGCGTATTTCGTAGACTTAACACATAAATTACTCACAAATTGAACGCGTTTTCAACAATTTGTACGAATATAAAATTGCTATGCTTACGTTTTTTATTAAAAAAAATTTATATAACCAAACAGGATAAAAAACTATAAATTTTACTCACGCAATTGCAGCAACTCGTTCAGTATCAATTGAACGTACGTTCTATTCGATTATGTTAATTATGGCTAATATTGGTGTGTATTTATTGCGGGCCACTTTCCATTTGATAAGGTAATGGACCATAATTTTTTAGTTCATTGAAATCGCCGACACCTACGTAGGCTCTCTAATTATAACTGCCCACAGTTAAGTACATCCAATATCGAATTGCATTTCTAGCGAAAATTTGCTTTAAATGAAAACCTTGTGTTGTGTACTTACCCCACCAGTATTTGTGACATAATTTTAATTTAGCGTTGATGGTTACTTCTGTCCACCATTTGACGAACTATTATACGCAGCTTTAAATAACAACTTTATAGCATTATAAATACTAAATTATTATCGAGCCTTTTATCCTTACCAAAAGATCTTTTTTAATGTGTAGGTACTTTGATTTCATTGTAAACTGTGTAAGGTAATTCTCTCTCAAAACCTAGGTTTAAAAGTTTATTATCAAAAGTCTCATTCGATTTGTATAGTTTATAAAATTGTTCAGAAACAGTTACAGAATCGTGAAGTTGAAAAAACACATCTCGGATTGGTCTCCCCGACGTCTCGAAGTAACTTTATTACTCACTACAGAGGGAAGGCACCTGAGTCAATATTGATGTGGACGAAGGCGAGGGTGGCATCGATTGTTCGCTCCCTAGACGAGGGTGCAGTCAGTCAAGGGTAGCCAGCTATAGACACATAACTATAGTATTCCTACCCATAGGGTGCCGCGTCGCAGTGTACGACGTACCTGCCAGGAGTAGACGTCCAGAGTCCGGAGCAAGTCTGTGTCGCTTTTCAGCAAATGAAACTTACGTCGCGTAAGACAGTTCATTAGTCGTTTATTAAACAAATGTATTGCTTAAAATTATAATAATTATTCGGTCAGTTCTTTCCGTGTTCGCGTTTTTCTGTCCGTTTTGTCTGAAATGCTTCGGTAATTAAAAAAAATTCAAATATCTGTATTAGGTACTATTACGTTATTGTAACGTGTTTGATACTGTTTATAAAAAAAAAATATTAGGAAGGTTTGTAAATTCTACATTATAGTTTGCAATTATAGTCTACATTGACTTCCTCGTTGGCCATGTTGGTTGCAAGAGTGACTGCCTATTGACAGGTCCCGGTTTCAAGTCCCGGTTCGGGTACAATAGGATTTTCTAACTTAGATTCTTAGTTGTGGCTCGGAGTCTGGATATGTTCCCGGTTTATGGCATTAGATTCTCCACATGGTCCATAGTGGGACGGAAACATAATTGGTGAAACGTAATAGCGTACTACGCTATTACGTTGTTAAGTTTCACCAATTATAGTCTAAGGTCTACACTAATCTAGTAGCAGTGTAACAATATTCGGCTGGAATATTCTAAATCACACAAGGTTCAACTGGCGGAAGTGACAATGTGTTGGGGTGCGCGTACACTCCAGTGGCTACTCGCGAGGGTTTACTGCATTCGGTAACGGAACCACTTTAATCTCAACGGGATAGTGAGAATCTTTAGATTTGAACATCATTAATAATTTACATAACATAACCGGTTAAAATTGGGAATACAGAATAATACACTCCAGTACCTACTCCTTCTAAGAAAGATAGACGCGATAAACGAGACATGTTATTAATAATTAGAATCCAAAAATAAACTTAATATTTGTTTATAATATACATATAATAATATAAGAAAGAAATGGTGTTCCTCCTTTGTATGTTCATTTTGTGTAGCGTTAGATGTCGACAGAGCGACCTTCCGACCTTGGAGAGCGAACATTGGGGCCGTGCACGAGAACTCCGCCGTCTCGCTGAGAGCCACTCCGAGCACTCGCGACACGGGTACTGGCCGAGCTAGCACGTTCTCGGAACGTTTATTGGATGTATCTGGATACATGTCGCCTTGTACCACGCAAAGTGCCTCCCGTAGGTATAGCAACCACAAACGTCACTGGGATCTATTTCAAAAGGTTTATTAGAATGTCACAAAGACTCGATTTCATGTTAAATTAATAGAGCTAACCTCGCGACTTGTTGCCTCTATTAGGCAACAGCGCTCTGGTCTCTGAACGTTGAGCAACAGTAGCCGATAGCAGAGCACCGCACGTGTCGGTCGCGACCCTTCTGTTACGGCACAAGGAAACTATTGAAAGCATATTCATTAACACAATGATGACCATTGGAAAATTAAATAATCGATTTTTTATTTCATTTTCCATGGAAGAAAAAATTAGTTTTCGTTCACATTCACGTGCACAAAAAGTAATCTTAGTAGATGTTAGGTTGCTTCGATCTTATCGTATCGTCTGATTTCTTTTGTGTATACTTATTATTTTCGTTCTAACAGTCAATCAGTTAAGGTCGAGCCACGAAAAAATCGTATATAGCAGAAACTAAAGGGCCTTTTGAAAAAAAAATAGTATAACAATACTTATTATGCTGTACCGGTAACCTGTGTAAACGATTCGCTTGTAGGGCATTGTGTTGTCAGTAACAATGGCACATCATAAGTTTCCAACAACCAGCTCGTTAGTTCGAACAATGTAAAGCCAAGTAAGTCTCGCAACCTACCTCACATCGATGGGGGCTTGAATGTTTCCATTCAGTGGGAATTTTAATACAAAACATGATAAGTTAGATGTTGTGATAAGTTACATATGTATATGTGGTGTTAGATAATAGTGGGATTCTAATAGTTTAAAGCTAATGCATACATATGTATGTATGTTATAAATAACCAGCTTTACCACACTGCTGGCAGACTTGCATGTCACTTGTAAACTTGTTTTCTTGTTGTAGTACACATAAATGTTTTTAAAACAACGGCATAAGGTCATCGCGCCGTACAATATTTTAGTTCTACGGTTACGAATAAACGAAATAGTAATATATTTACATGTACAACTGTCACGTCATAACATTGTAGCGACAAAGCCATTTGGATCTCTATACATAATATTAATGCTAACCAACAAGATCAAGGTCATTTCGGATTGTAAACCATATTCGTGGTCTGATTGATTGTGAAGTCAGATATCTATGAAGTGAAATTTTTTTCGTATCGTTTCCACTACGGTGAACAGAGTGTAATATATGATATCGCCAACAACACAATGGCTTGTCAATTCCGCTACGAGATAATGGATACTTTAGCTGCCTCTATCTAGTTTGGACCTCTAACATATTTAAATTAAGAAC
>DWDW01000997.1:0-12633 GCA_018245635.1 Mimoniades versicolor eupheme
TTCCCTTTGTCTGTCCCTATGTATGCTTAGATCTTTAAAACTGCGCAACGGATTTCGATGCGGTTTTTTTTATAGATAGAGTGGAGTCAAGAGCAAAGTTTATATGTATAATACATGCATAATATAGTAGAAAAAGACTGATTGTTTTAGATGATTCTAATTTGATGTCATAAATAAATACTTTTTTGCGCTTACATTGCAAACGCTGGCTGGCTGGCTGGCTGGTAATACGTATAGCTCATTTAAATAGTAACACGTATTTATCGACTGTTAGGCGGTACGAAGTTCGCCGGGACAGCTAGTTTAAAATACAATGCGTCTGTACAATAATAATTATTATGCGTATAATTTAAAAGCTAGTATGCGAAACATCTATTGCTTCTGTTCTAATTTCGTGGTGTGGTTGCTACCTTTGTTTATCATCATATGCGTTCTATGGCAGTCCCGAAGTTCCAAATAAGTAGTCAATTACTATTATCGTTTAGTTTATTCTGTACTATAATACTTTAAACGGAATAAAACGAAAAAAGGTAGAATGATGATATAATTGCCAATAAGCTGCTATTGGGCGTTTACTAGGATCTTTAAATAAATGGGAATCCTTCAAAGAGGGATTAGGGGTTGTTTACTTTGTTCCAGTTGTTACTCAGCCTCAGGGAAAGAATAACATGTTTTATTATTTAATGAAGATGATTGATCTACCACAGGTTTTTATTCAAATATTAAATATACAACATTGCCTTTTTCAACATACCTGTTTCCGTCATCGACATTACATGTTATTTCGGACGTCAATTAAGTACTGGTATTAAATGAGGTTTCATGTGATTATTATTTCCTTTTTTATGGTGCGCTAAAAGTCAGTTATTCATTTAATTTGATCTTTTACCAAGCCTACGTAACCTATAATTTAGGTTAAAGTTAGGTATAACATGTACCTACATATTCAACACTCAACAATCTTAGATCGGCTATTTCGTTTCAAACAGTCGATGAGAACATGCAGTGCATTTAAAATTCCATTCATGAACTGAACATACTAAGAACTCACCTTATTTAAAAATTAAGAAATGAAAAGTAATTTAAGATGTTGAATTCAGAAGGGTCTTCAATGTTTGTTAAAATAACTATAGCGAATTATCTTATAAATGTTTAGTTTAAATGGATTAAGTTTTTGTAACTGTTTAAAACGCTTTTAAATTATGCACACTATTGTTTTCTATACAAATACATCCCCACAAAGAACTTTATTTTTATAGAAAAAATATTAACCCTAATACCGTTGTTAATGACTCTGTTAACGATTCGTGTCGTAAGAAAATAAGCTTATCACGTGTACAATAGTGAGAAATGATAACATTTAACGATAATTTTATAGTACGGAAATGTACACGGCTTTTATATTAGCTGGTGTGTATTGGATAGTCTTTTATTAATGATCGCCGGCGGAACAAAAAAGGAAAAGTGAGCGTCTGCAGCTGCTTCCGCTCTTTCATTTATTCTAGATATTTTCAACATTTTATCGTTACAAATGTATTTTTTGTCTTACCTTGATACTTAAATGCTGCATAACATAATTTTAGAAAGGCCAATCTGTCGTCATACTGTCTGACGGTTGCATGGATTTACAACCCTATCGAAATATTTACTGTTAAGTTTACTACCATTTCGAGCATGTCATTGAGGGTTGCGTCAGGGATAATGTACACTCCTGGTGTTGTCACGTTGCCTCAACGCCTAGGTACGCGGAGTCTTTGATTTTATTGGCATGTGTAGATTGGAGAGCGCAATGATACTAGATACAAGTTCGAAGCTATGCTTCTTCGGGACAGGAGATGATTTAAGTCTGCAATACCAATCATGTATACCTGGGTTCCTAAGTCGTAATATTCTCGTACCTTATGGAGCTACCTCTTTTTGTAACATTTCGATTGATCCTGTTCTACTGATCGCTGGCGTCTTCTAGAGAGGGTTCTAGATAAGGGCTTATGTAGACTGAACTATTTATTATATGCAAAATCTGTTCTCATGGCATTCCTCGAGTGTGCAACTTAACGTCAACATAAGTTTTTGTATCAATATGTAAACCCCTGGAGTACGCATTTCGATACAAAAAACTTGATACATTATCCTTCTTTGTTATTTTTTCTGGAATTGTACAATACAGGTTTCTTGAGCGTGATATAACATTCTTTCAGGCTAACTGTGCCGTGAGGTTGCAATGGTTAACGGGTAATTAAGCAAACGGTAATTGTTTGTCATTGATTTAAGATTTCCAATGTCCGCCAGACCCGCTGACCAGTTTTGTCGGTAACTCCCACTAGATAAATCTGATGAACAAAGCTTTTTACTATTACAATGGAAGAATCAGTGTCAAGTAATGTAAGTGTGACTAACTGCGATCATTCGCACTAAGTATTTAGGCTACTGATACAAAATTTTGAATGTGGAACAAGTTTGTAATATTACAGCTCAGTTATTTTGTCCGTACAGATTGTTATGTCACAAGTTCACGCTTGTTGTGACACATTGCGAGCGCGGAGAGTTTTTGTTCCGTCTAATTGCAACTACGATGTGTCTTGTTGTAACGACTTTTTGAAATGAAACGTGACCACCAGTAAATTGGACCGTAAAACAACGTACCTAATGTGATTTCGAGTACCTACCATTAGACCAAGAAAATAAAATAATTGCGAAGCATTATTTTTGTGTCACCATTAATTAAATTAGTTTGTTATAATAAGAGCAGTTAACAAATAAACATGTGTTTTTGATTGAAATGAATAATGTTATAACATTAGCATTATTCGTTTCAATCTGAGATACTACAAAGCTAGATATTATCGCAAATTAATAGCATTCAAAGTTAGGTAACATGGGGTTGGGTGGATTTTGATCTAAATGATAGTTATCTGTTGGTGCCACATTTTACTAAATATCATGTTTTTTATTACGTGCTTCTTATATCGATCGATTGTTGCCTTATAACGACCATTATATTATCAAGTAGAACATTTACATCCTCAGCTGCTGTGAAACTTTTGTATATTAAACAACTCTGAAAGAAAATAATATGTGAAATATATACGCAGTTGCCAGCGGCACTTGTTACTGCGTTAACAAGCTCTTCTGAATTGACGAACGGTGCAAGACTATAACATAGATTTCACATAACATAAATAGAATTGCCTTATGGGGTTTCTTGAGGATAAAAATACCGTCATAATTTTTGTTACTCTTGTTTTTAAGATAGAACCGGTTTCGATGGCGGATACTAAAAAACTAATAGTAAAGCGATTGTACAATATTTTTGTTACTCATTTTCCTTTTTAATTCGATGGACAAACTCATATTTATGGCGTTAGAAGGATTTGTGTAAATGCAATGATTTAATATTTTTACGTTTTTCATAATTAGCCGTCTTTTTATAATAATTATATTGGTTGCGGTTAGTTAAGCAAAAACCGGAGAGAAAATGTTAAGGGTATTTTAGTTGGCCTTCATTTCTGAGCGAAGTGGATATTTCGTTAATTAACATTTTTGTATGAGAAATTTTACGCAACATATAAATACAAATTTAGAGTTAGAAGAAAGTATAAAGTTTATTTCTCTAAGAGTTTTTGAGGATTAAAATTTGGATAATCTAGCTCGATGGATTTACGTCGATGACGGACACAATATACATTTAGAATAATTACCCGACTATGCAAGTATCGTCTAAGTTTTCCTTTTCTATTATGCCAGTCCTGTGCACTCTGAGATACTCGCAATCGACGCTTATAAAGTGCCGCACAGTCGATATGAACAATTGTTGTGTAACGAAAACAACGGTCGTTGCTTATTTCAAAGCAATTCGGATGCATGGATGTGTATTGTAGTTACTCATTATAAAATCACGGGAATAATATGTACGGTACACACTTTCAATGTGTATTATATTAAATGAAAATAACACGAAGTTAATGGGTACGAAATTCTAATTATTTGCGAATCCGTATTCACAAGATTTTTATGACGATATGTATGTAGATACAATATTCAATTTCTTCCACTAATATTTGTGGTACGTAATATTATCTACAATGAATAAAATTATGACGAATTCTTGGAAGTGCATATCTATTTTTTTTATTTTCCTTCTCAGGATTGTATTTTACGTTTTGCCTCAGCAGTTATTCAGGTGCATATGGTAATAAAGTCATTTATTAACTCATTCCATCGTAGCTTGGTGTACTGGCTAACTCGTTGACAACTGCGAACCTTTTCATGATGAGTTTGTTGCGATACACCGTAAAAGAGGAACTTTTTTAATTTGCGTCTGACGAGACTTACTAAAAGGAAAATGTAAGCCCTCTACTTAAGTTATGCTCGAAATGAAAAACAACTGGACTTATTTGAACCTAACGTTCCTTTATAAAACCCGTTATACAACTATGTTGGTTCATGGTTGATTGTTTTAAATGGCTTTAGTGCAAGTGAACAGTATGAAAGATTTTTTGTATGTGAAATAATTGCTGTATTGTTTTTGAATGCAAAATTTTCTATTTAATTTTTGTTTACAGGACATGTTAACTGTGTGCCTTGGTGTAAAATATTCTAAGTAATTATGTATGTAATTAAAAATGTGCGTAGATATTTGTTACACATAGTTTGTACATGTATACCTACATGCATATCTTCACTCCAGGTCATTTACGGGACAAGCAGAGAGCACCGAGTCCCAAATATCTTTATCCTTATATCCCTGCCGCTCTTCTACATTCGTCAATCTCTTCGCCAATCAATATAGACAGCTGATAAACTACTAAAGCAGTTGCGTTAATAGTTTATCAGCTGTCTATATTGTTTCATTGAACACTAAATGTTCTAGCCCCCAACGGTTTTGTTTGTGTTTAAATACATAGGGAAGTAAATAACAACTACAAGGGGCTTTCATTATTTTATGAAACACCTTATAGGTAACGGTCATCGGTATTATCAGATTGTCTATAAAGGCCTCTTTAGGTTGCAGATACGACTTAACAAACGTAGGCAAGGCTATTTAGTATTTCTATAAAATAGAAAGTTACCCCTTGTGTTAATTATAGAGAAAACAAAATATTTTTAATGTTTTAGTAGAAAAATCGGCTTAAAAATACAAAATAGAAATGTGTAGCCAAAGCGAAGGTCACGTTATTTTATTTTACCGCATTCTTAGAAAATTAATTATTCATTCTCAGTGTCTACTTGTAAAGGCTTCGTGCTTATAACGATGATCTTAGCACGGGTAATTTCTGCAAAGAAAATTCCTCGAGATATCCAACTCGCTACGTAGCAATGTAATTTAATAGCTTGTGTTCTCGGTGGGTTAAAGTAATCTAAAAAGCAGTTGTGTCTCTCTGACAATTGCATCGCGATAATAAGAATATATGACCCGTTGGCGGTACATTAACCGTAAGGTCAGGTAAGAAATTGTTCTATTTAATCTAATGAACCTAACGTAGATAGTGTATCGTGTAGAAAGTGTATCGTTTGGATAACGATTGTAGTTTGGATAAATCACACTTAATTTTGTAGGGTACCTACTTAATTTTGTAGGTCAGCTAGGTATAATACTACAGAATTTCACTGGTATTCTACTACATCACGAGCAGGTGCGTTTGGATTAGCATTCTAAGATGAGCTTTTGTCCCATACACCCCCACCACCACCCATATTCCAAAGTATATATAAAGAATATGACTCTTCATTACTGTATCATACTTAGGAGAATCATTTACGAGTGAGTAGACTAATGTTTGTCGCACTGAACCTACTTAATTTCTTTTGCACACACATTTTATCCGTTACGAGTATTTTTCATGTTGAACATACTAACGCCTACCGTCCGCGAAATCTAGACACGCTAGCAAGCCTAGGTGTACCAAAGCATCCTGTAAGACATCTGTTTCTATTCTGTTCCAGTCAAGATTATTTTGAGAACTATTGCCAGCTCTATCTGTCTGTCTGTCTGCGTTTTTGTGATGATTATTTGAAACACAACAAATATAATATGTATATTTTATTTCGTACTCAATTGTTAATCATGGCTGTAAAAATAATTGGTTTTTATATGATGTATCTAATGCATGTACCGTGACACCAATAAAAACTGCTTAATTTCTCAATCAAAAAATGTCTATAAATAATCTAATATCTAGCGATTTTTTTAAATATTGAATAACTTGGCGTGAAACAATCAGTGGTTTTTAGTATTAATATACAAATCAACGTAGCTTAGAAATGTATAAAAAATTATAGTAGGTACCTATAGAAAAGCTGGTGTGAAAAAAATAATACCATGCCATCACAACTATCTTCATGTGATAACAAAAGTGAAAAACATTGTTTGTAACGCACCGCGATTTAAAAATATTATTTCTGCTATTCATTTTATTTTTTATCATATCACATTTATTGCTTCTTAGACTGCTGAATGGAAACATTGCGTGTATTGCTGGTAGCACTGCGTGGCAATGCTCGTAACAGAGTTTTTAGTTTCCTACTTTAAAACTACTAGATTTGTGTGTGTACTTCGCAGGAAGTATTCTGAAACTGTATGAATTACTATTCAAAGCGAATTCGTTAATTGATATTTTTAAAATGCTACAGCAGAAGCGATGTTGAATGCTTATTAAATTGCAGTAACTACAACTTTCTAAGTTCCTTGATAACGGCGTTCACCTCACTTTTCGTCTTTTCTTCTGAAGCGCGCGTTAATTTATGTCAAAGTGTACAATGTTCGCTGTCATTATAACCTTGCTGCCACTGAACTTGACATTTATGCTGTATTACAACTATTATGAAATACGATGACCTAACGTAGTTAGCTATGCGTGGAATCGGTTAGCTGGTGATATAAGACTGTGGTTACAAATGATTTTAGGCGCATTGACTTTTAATGAAGTATACAAAAGTTAATAGAGTTAACGCTTTAAAAGTATATTGTTGATTTATTTTGAACTGTCGTTAGTTGAAAAGTACAGTTATTATAAGAGTCATAATCTCAGAATTATTTATGTATTTTCGTCCATTATTTCTGTTTATTTTTTCTTGTCCTATAATAAAATAATAAGTTTTCTTATTGTTCTTGACGGAATATCTTTATATATAAAATTCTTGTGTCACGATGTTCGTTTGCGCTAATCTCCGAAACCACTGAACCGATTTCAATGAAATTTTGTAGCTATGTATTATTTGTTCTAACTTAAAAGAGTTTTTATCACGATTAATAAGCCTAATTTTTTTTTCATTGCGAATTTTTTTTTTAGATTAAGACATGAATATACTTTTAAGTTATATAACTTTTCAATAGATGGCAATGAAAATTGCACAATTTTCCTAAAACAATATTATTCTTAGCTTAAGTAAGTATTCAATGAATGGCGCTGTACAATTTCAAAATTTTTTTCATACTAAAATTTGATATATCTGCATCAAATGCAATACAAACAACGTGTGGGTTCTGTTTGTGCGTGCGGTTCATTAATTCGTTAGGCGATACGAAGTTCTCCGGGTTTGCTATTTAATATATACCTAATTTACATAATATTTTATTTTATTTTATAATATTCGGAAAACTTACAGCTAAAAATGACAATAACAAAAATTTAATATTAAGTGAGGGCCAATTACAAGTTTTCACATATAACTTACTATATATGTACATATTAGAATTTTAGAAGTTCAACACCACCTTGGAGTAACGAAATAAAGTTGAAAGAAAAATCCTTGCTCACAATGCTTAGAATCTCGCTTCTCTTTGAATTTATTACGTCGCATTAAATCTTGTTAGAAATTATTGATCTATGATCAATATAATTGATCATAGATCAATAATTTCTTACGTGACGCCATATTTTTTAGTACTTATAAACAATATTTTCATTATGTTTTGGAAATATTGGCTAATTCAAGCATTAGGCACCTACAACTATTTCTTATTTATTTTTTGGTAATTAACAGGAGGAAACAAAAGATTACTTACTAATAAAGTTTTATAAACACTTAATTTCGTTCAACTGTTACAAAATAGACACAGAGATTTCTGTGCATTATAAACTCATGAATGAATAAATAATATCTTTGCAATTCTGTATTGAAAATATAATTCTGTTTCTGTTTTAAGGTGAACGTATCCCGGAAGATCGCCTAAGATTCTTACTTGATCTATTGGACAGGAGGTCAAAAGCATTCTCTATAGCAGGGGGATGGTTGAACACCATACCATGGTCTAGATTCATATTACCTGACGCCAGTGGATACAATCTTATCAAGAAAATGAACCAACAGCTATCTGATATTATTGAGGTATTTCCAAGTGACCATTATAAAGTAAGCAGTGAGAGCCTAGTTGTGTGAAATTCAACCTCTCACCTCAAAATGTGCGTTTTAAGTTCCAATATCACTTGCTATAACGGTAACGGAAAATATCCTGAAAACCTGTATACCTTAGATTTCTCAAAAAAAAAAGAATTGTTCTCTAAGACGTATGAAGTCTGCCAACCCGCACTTGGCCAGCATGGCAGACTATTGTCTTAACCCACTCAATTTTAGAGGAGACCAATGTTCCAACAGTGGAACGATAAAAGTGTTGGAAAAAATATATATAAAGTAACCAATTAATATTTTTGTAATTTTGTAAGAAAAATATGGACATTTTTTTTTCAAGTAGATGATATTGAATTAATACTACTTGGCTCAGCTCTGGGCAGCTACTAACAAAAGTGTTATTTAAGCAATATTTGTTATCGAAGTTTACGAGTATGCTTCTTATGACGAAAAGTTTTAAACTAGGTTACGTAAATAAGCAAATAGTATAACTTAGACTTCAAATAGAAACAAGTAGAAATATAAACTTTCTTTCAACAGTCCTCGCTACAAATCTCACTGCAAACTCTGGAACAAGTTAGAGTTTGCCATCGATAAAATATTCCTTGGGGATTTGAACAGTTGGCGTGGTAGTTTTCTGGAAACCTTGTAACCACTTTACTGGGCTTTGTGAGGAGACTCTTAGTTTTATCAATTCTGCCCATGATAGCGATTTTTTTAATGCATGATACGATACGAATAGTATTCATATCATAATCTGTATACTCGTAGTACATAAATACTGAGATGGAAGAGTCAATTGGTCAGTCAGATTTGTAATTACTTTATTAAAATACTGGTTATTGCCATAAATGTGTTACTTTGAAGCTTTAAGGCCTCTACATATTCATCATGTCTGTAAACTTTAGTCACGCTTATTATATTTATTAAGTCAAATAGTGATATTGTCGTGTAATTGTTCAGGAGGCAATTGAGAAACATAAAACTATGCAGATAAAGGACAAGGACTACATACACTCGTTTCTAGAAGAAATGGAAGGGAAAAAAGATACATTCACAGGTACGTGTGTTTAGTATGAGAAAACACTGCGATATGATTTTTCAATGTGTCAGTAATTTTTTTATAGATATTTTCATCGTTTTCTTTAATTAAAACCATCAGTGCACTTGAGAACATTTGCCCCCTTGTTATCCGTTCTACATATAATGTCGAAACTTACCTATTTCGTTTTAGCTTGTAACATTTTATTACTACTACATTGTATTACTACGGTATTCAATATTATCGCGCTCTTGGCTACGTCTTTTCACATCTATCATGCTCGTCTACCTAATCTCTTCTTTTCCTCCTTCGTTTTTACTAGCCTTTATATTTTTGCCGATTCTCCAGCGTTCCGTATCTAATCACATTTCAATTTTGTTGCTTTTATACGAAGTCTTTGTGGCGTGTTCGTGAGAGCAGTTATCTTTGGTTCGCCGATGACATAATATTGTTCTCAACTTCCAATGACATGCGGGGTGGAAACGTGCTACCACGTATTGTTTATCAGATTAATACAGCAATGGGTCCAATTTTAGAAGTCTTTGAAAATATCTTTATTTATAATATTACCCTACCTACCTATTAGCTACGTCTCGGCCGAGAGTTTATTTGTTGATTTGTTAAAGATTAAAAAGAAGTAATATCACGCCTGTAATCCTCGAAGAGGTAGGCAGAGGAATGTAGAATACTCCCACGTTTCACCAGTTACTTTTAAGTCCCACGATCGAATAGGTGGTGAGCCTATTGCCATATACCGGGCACATATCCAGACTCCGAGCCTCTACTAGAAAATCTAAATTAGAAAATTTTAGTAGTTCCCGACCCGGGAATCGAACCCAGGAGCTCCCGTTCAGCAGTCACACATGCAATCAACACGACCAACGAGGCAGTCAATATAATATTTATCTTTTATCTTAAAGTAAGTAGTTAGGTTCCTTTATTGAATCATTTTATTTCAAAATAAGAAGCTCAATACATATAAATTTTTTAAACACATGTTAAAAAAATACTGAACTAAAATCGATATATTTGGCGTTCACTGTTTAAACAATTACTAGCGTGATTATACATATAATGCGAGAACGAAATATATATTTTAATAAGAGCTACTAAAATATTTTTTTTCTTCAACGTCATCAACCCATTGATCGTTCCACAATTGAGATACGAGTCTCTGCTCAAAATAAAAAGAGTTACGGCCCAAATATGTATGACTAGTCTAATGTATGACTAGAAAGTAGTTTATCTGATGGCAAACGTGACAAAAAGGGAGAGTTGTGGATTGAGGCGAGAATAATGAGCGCGCAGCGTAGACATGTCATGATGAATGTCCCCTTTTGGGATATGTTTACTTACGATATTTTTTGTGTTACTTCTCCTACGTATTTTGTGATCCTTGTACTTTTAAATGTTCGAGAGAAAACATTTACTTAAAAAAAATGGAACTGAGTCTGTGTTTCTTAACACTGTCGGGTCTGATAACATTTTTTTTTAAATTCGTAAGAAATTTCGGTCCTCGGGTTATGTTTCTTAAAAAGATAAAACTCAACTTCGACAAATCCGAAGTCATCGTTATCAGCATGTGTGAGCTGAACTGCTGGACAGGCAGGCATAGGCCTCCCCGAAGAGATTTTTGCACATAATCCCTACGCTTCGATAAATCGTCGACTACAGTACAATAGAAATACAACAAATCGATTTTTTTCACACGACAAACGAGAAGAGTCAGTCAGGGTCAGCGTGCCAAGAGTGTCCAAATGTCGCGTGACAGTTCCTATGGGAATCGTTTGCCTTTTAATTCTTTTGTTGCCTTCCAAGTTATGTTCTTCAATTGTGCTGCTAATATTTTCGTTACGAATAATGTTCATAATATTACGGTATAGATTGTTAGGGTCGTATGTCATTGTGAAATATCATGGGAACATCGGAAACACCGGGTGCGTGGTGGTTCCGCCTTTTGATATAATTATGGTGTTGCTGTGTTCATGGTGGCTTACATTGTTATTATGTAATATTAGAAGTGATTTACGGTTAAATATCATTCGGTATCGAATGCACTGTCACGAAAACTATGACTAAGACTGCGACTAAGAGAAATTCAAAGAGTTTTGTATGTTCTCTAAGACATGTGGGTTTATAAATTCGTATGTGACCAGCGTGGTAGACTATGAATGTGAGGAACATTTTTAAGAATCTATTATTATTCTTATAATTTTTTGAGATTTTCACACAAGTCATCAGAATGAATACTTTTAAGGATATTTTATTTTATTATTGACTGCCTGGTTGGTCGTGTTGGTTGTACGTGCGACTGCAGATCGGCAGGTCCTGGGTTCAATTCCGGGTCGAGAACTACAAAATTTTTCTAATTTAGATTTTCTTAGTGGCTCAGAGTCGTGATATGAGCCCGGTGTACGGCAATAGGCTCACCACCTATTCCACAGTAGGACGTAAACGTAACTGGTGAAAAGTGGGAGTGTTCTACATATCTCTGCCTTCCTCTTCAGGGATTACAGGCGTGATGTTACGTTGTTTATTCCCAGATAGGGTATAAATATTTGTGCTCAACACATCAATATTAGTTCTACGCGGGAATGGAAGTAGGGACGGCCGGATCAGCAGTTATTTTCAGTAACCATTGACCCCCGGCCCGTTCCTATGGCCCTAATAACAATGTAGAATAACAAGTGGGTTGATATTAAGAAAACTATTAAAATTTAAATATACCTGTCTCATATTAAATTTCGTATTTACGTCAGTTGTTGAATACATCAAAGCGCTCATTATTATTTGGAGCAAACATTACATTAAAAAAACTTCATAAAATGAAATAGCAAACTAAAATGAATATAAACATGAATAAAAATCACATGTTAATGGAACATAAAATATTAATAAAAATGTATAATGTCCATATTAATCTTATGTTATGAATTCTGGTTATGTTTATGTCAAAATTTATATTAATAATTTTGAAGAAAATATTGTTAATTAATGATTAAAAATATAATGTTTAGATTATTACAGATTAAAATATTTATAGATATTAAATAAATATCACATTATAAATTAAATTAACGCTACATTTGCGATTTTCATTTAATCTGGAAAGGCCTTCTAGATGTTAATATTAATACCGAAGTATTTTGTTATTATTTATTTGCGGAGAAAATCATATTAAACACGTAATACCTACATATATAATATAAATCAATTTGGTACAGTCTGATTTACAGCTCGAC
>DWDW01000998.1:0-12630 GCA_018245635.1 Mimoniades versicolor eupheme
CTGAACGTATACAAGCTGTGTTCAAAACACACCCTTTGTCTAAGGTCGTTTCACTAACAAAGAACTAGGTGACAGATCAAGTGATTATGAAACGTTCTTTCATAATTAATTTATAGTGTTCGCTCGTAACCACGACCTTATTACATAGCTATTCTAAGCGTTCACACGAAATGTTCACATCGTCATTTATGTGAATAATGTTAAAATGACTATTTTGTAACAACGTAATATGACGGTTGTAACCCTCGAAGAGGTAGACAGAGACGTGTAGTACACCTATGTTTCACCAGTTGTATTTACGTCCCACTATGGAATAGGCGTGAGAAATGATTAGAAATTTCACCTAGAACATCTAAGTTAGAAAAACTCGACTAGCAGTCACGCTTGCGACCACACGTCCGACAAGACATTATTACAATCAAATACTTAGATATTCTTTAATATACCACCAATATTTGTGCGCCACAATAGAAAAATGTCAACACGTTTATAATGCGTAATCTCCACATGTGTAGTGTCTTATTTAGCAAATAAAGTTCACGATTATTATTTTAGTACCCTTCTTAGTCACGAGGCACCATGTGGTATTAAATTACGGAATCACATCACATCTAGTCCTAACATGCACATGTCGCTACTACATTTATGTGTGTTTGTATTTATGTTCCAATTTAGACCGAAACCGATCAACAAGAACAATCAAACTGACAAACATTGAAATAAAGTAATCTTGGAAGAATGTTTTTCCTGTCCCACTCATCACATCACTTTAAAGCAGAAATAACGCTATTGCTATGTTCTGAAGCCCTATTTCCGCTGGTGTCTCTATCACTGTTGAAAACACACACATTAATTTATTGAAAGAGGCTTCTATATACGTATATTTGTCTACAAGCTTTGTATTTATGAGTCGTCATGTTGTTTAACACATTAATTCGTCTTCGTCATCACTCGAATTTCTAATGGCACTGTTTGAACCGTAGAAAAAAAAAGAAAGGAAAGGAAAGGAAACTATTAAAAAATCGCGCCTTCTACCATCCATATTATCTGTGGTTGTACCAATATATGTATTGCCACATTGTTCTCTGTTTTATTTGAGTTAGAATTCGTCGGGTTAGAAATCAAATTCAATTATATAGATACACAGTCTTCTAATAAATTATTTGAGGAAGTCGTGAGCTGAAAACGGATCAGTCTACGGTTGATGGATTAAGATCGTAAATTTCCTTCACGTAGCCCTCGTGTTGGGAGTTCAAATAACATATAGTCCGCTGACCGATGTGTACGTATTTGTGTTAGGGATATATAGAACTAGTTTTATTTGTTAATAGATTTATGAAATAGATCAGACGTTGGCTGATCAGGCAGTCAGAACACTTCAAGACCAACGTGAATAAATCATCTATGTGAATAACTCATTCTATGTGATGAATATCGACGAGGCTCGTCAGGTCTGCGACAGAAGTATTTTGGCATTGCGTACTCTCTGTCTACTCCGTAAGACAGCAGATGTGTTGATATAATAACATTTGTTAAAATATATTTGTTGACTGCCTCGTTGGTCGTGTTGGTTGCATGTGCGACT
Organism: Mimoniades versicolor eupheme; assembly: GCA_018245635.1. Lineage (NCBI taxonomy): Eukaryota > Metazoa > Arthropoda > Insecta > Lepidoptera > Hesperiidae > Mimoniades > Mimoniades versicolor. The sequence goes on from DWDW01000998.1 coordinate 1,586, forward strand.
GCCGAACGGGAGGTCCTGGGCTCGATTCCCGGGTCGGGCACTACTAAATTTTCAAATTTCCAACAGAACCAGAAAACCTACTAAATAGACACAGTCAAAGAGAAAGTGCAGTAAAAACTAAGTATACGCAGTCAAAAGTTAACAAAGTAATACGACGAGAACTTCACAACGGAAGAAAATTCTAAACCATTGACGTTTTAACAGTTTTAAAAAATAAATTGAATCTTTGTCATTTTTATACTAACCTGCAGTTTATATTTAAGAAGATTAAACGTTCAATATAGACTCTAGAAAACGCAAAGAGCAATTAGTGCTATAGTGAAAAGTAGTACACGAGTTGTACACAGACGTGGGCCATTGATTCAGAAATTATTTTTCAGAACGACATCTAAAAACTCCAACAATTTCTGTAAATTAATTGTAAGAATTCTCAAATATTTCTCTTGACTCAGTCGTTGAATTACATCCTATTAAGACGGAGGAGAGTTTGTTTTTTTATATTATAACTTTTTTTAATCTCCCTTATTAATATGATATTTAAATCCAATGAAAAAAAGGGGAGAGGGTGCCCTATTTCATTACAAAGGGCATACTCTCAGATCAAGAAGGATCGAGGGTATGGTGTAGTTACTACGCTTGTAACGCAAATAAGCCAATTCATGCCTTTAAAAATATTATGAAGAATTCTCACGTTTCCACACGATGTGATTAGCAATAAATTACATAGATACTTTGTATAATCAGAGAAACGAGCCAGGACAGGAATCCCACATCCTCTGAGTGGGAATCTTAACAGTAAAACTACCACTGTTAAAGATTTAGCGAATATATTGTTACTGACCTGATCTTTATCCTCTTGTGATTTCGGCCACAGAGTGACATTGAGTACGATTTCACCCATATCCTGATTCTGCTTGTTAGGATCCCGTAGACATAGCACCAGATCTTGTGGTCTACCAAGTTCTAACGCCGTTAGGTCCAGATGGCAGGAACCCATGAAGTCATCTTGAAGACCCCAATCGTAATCGAAGACCTGTTAGAAAAGGATAATGTTAAAGATTTTTTAACAGGACTCAATTAGTAAAGTTTGCAAAGAGACCTAATTCGCCAAACAATACAACTGTGAGGTAACATTAGTGAAAAATAAGACGTTCATGCTAAATGCACAAAATAAACAAGTTACGTACATTTAATGGTACTTATTGGTGGAGTTAAAAGATCCTTCCAGTGAGTTATGTGAATATCCATGTTTAAAAATGATAGAACATCTTCGGAGCTGAACTTTAAATTAATATTTCTTTTGATAGAAAATGGTTCTTATTTTCGGGTACGATTCGTTTTAAGAACTTTTAGTCTACCTCAGCACTCTTTCATTTAGGTTGGTGAAATCCAAGTTCAAACGCAAGAAGTTTTTTAATATTTTTAGATTGCGGGCTCTACTGCTTCAATCGCGACACCGAATTATTGATTCTATAAGTAGGTATATGTTTTTAAATGTCTTTTTGTGACTAATGTCTTTAAAAATCCAATAAAATTATCGTTGAATGTTACTGGCGTGTTTAGATGCCTCGGTAAGTAATAATTTCATTAGTTTTGAAACAATTTGGTTAAAAAAAAGTATATTTTTTTATCTTCAACACTGCTGGATACAAAGGCTATTTGTGAAAAAACTACGTAATAAACTGACAGAGCAGGATGAAATTAGTATTTCTAGTACTCTTAGCTTTTATTACCTTGGAAGTTTCTAACTACTAACCTTGTGAGGATCTGAGAGACAATTTGAAAATAAAGCCGGCCGGTGCGACCTAAGCATTACTAAATTATGCTCTTTTGGAAAGCCTTAACTTAAGGGATTTAAGCAAGATCGCGACATCAATTTGGTTATTATTAATAATTTTAAAATAAGTTTATTATTTTTAATATAGATTAATTCCTATTATAAGTCAGCTACATAATTTTAAACAACACATTTTAAACAAAACATTTGTCAATTAATATGTAATCGTGTCAAACATTTCATTTAAACGTGGCTATCTATTTGATGTCTAACGAGGCAGAGCTTATACTCCTGGCTAACAGATAGCTGCAACATTACATATGTATGTACATATATTCCTAAATACATCCTTATACAGATAATTCTAGTTTGAAACAGACAAAAATTCTCGTGAAAGAAGATTAAATGCAGATTCAGTTTACTTTTTAAAAGTTTTTTCACACTATGTCGACCATAATTTGAATGATTTCATTTGCATTTTACAAGATGCAGGTGCCGAGGGAAACTAAGACTTTCCTTAACCACATAGATTATGTACTGGCTGATGATGGAGTGCGAAATCTCTGAAACCGGCGTACGAATATCAAGGAAGTAATGAACATAAATGTTAGATCTACAAGCATAGAGATATTAGATATTCGGTGCTCGCTGCGTACAGGTTAAGGAATCTGGTATGATGATATAAAAAAATAACGTAAAAATTATGACCGCATGACTCCTAGACAGGAATGCTAAAAATAGTTCATATACCTCTAAAGATTTCCAATATTAGAAAACTTTATTGCACCCCCTACTGTAGATGCATAATACAAGACCTTATTTGTATTTTGCCGACATACTATTTTCAAAGTGAAACATGAAAATTTCGCTTTACCCGTAACATTAACTGAAATTCAAATCTACAAAATGGTGTTGCGAAGTATAACTAAAACAGATGAAATACCGCAAACTGACGAAAGTTTGAATATTAGTTGGCATGAACTTTGTTCCGTATGGTTTTTGCAAAGTAGAAAAGTGAATGGGAAAGATCTACGTATGTAATGAAAATAGTTTCGACTGTCTGGCCCGGAACACTGTCAATTCTAGTACTCTTTTATTAATTTCCATTGTAAAAGTAATGCTTGACGAGACTAACGTAGAACGATGGCACGTATTGCTATATTGAGAGGATGTAGAAAATATATTTTGGAAAACACTTCAACTTATGACAGGGAACCATGTATATGTGTTTTATTCCTCTAATTAAGGAAGTTGAAACTTGAAATATTAAACCAACTCACCTTTAGTTGAACAGGAACAAAGGGGTCTTCAATAGGCACGGTGAAGCATTCATCCCAAACAGGATTTAGATCTCTATACACAATTCTGGATTTATGAAGTAGTCTGCCACCAGCCTTGAACTTCACGTATGGATCACTGGTGCCTGACAACAAGCCTGTTTTTCGACCCCACAACATATAAAATTAGAAAAGAAGCAAACTTAGGATAATAAATAAAACCTATTTGACCAAGGAGCTATGTTAAGTCCAATATTGTTGTGTATACATTTTTTATTCAAACGTATAATAAGGTTTTCAAATGTATTTTTTTATATTGTGAGATATAACAGGTTGCAATAAATAACTTAAATAATGTTAGATAATTCGGACTTACACAAAATTTTGCTACATGAAACAACTTATTAACCAGTTTTAATATAAGTATTCTGTTATTTATTCAATACCAATAGAGGATTAGATGGGCAAAAGGTCAGTTGAAAAAAAATAGAGATCGATTTCATTATTTTTATTTAAATAGTATTTATATTTAAATGGTTTTTATAATATCAGTTTTAGTGCTCCTTTGTGCCTTTTAAAAGTGTTTTAAATATAAAACAATATAACAAAAAGCAAAAGCTCTAAATACTTAAAATAAAGAAAACGTGCAAAATAAACGTAAATAATAATAAACTATTTGTCTAAATATGTGAAGTGTTGTCTGTGATGAATTATTTCAGTAATCAGCCGATTATGAATACGAAGCTATAGTGAATATATTCGTTGTTAAATTGATATTATGCATTCGCTTAAAGCATAGAATCATTAACGTAGATAATTAAATCGAACTAAGCATAATTATAAACTAAAGTTCAACAATAAATAATTAAAAAGTGAAGAAACAACTTGCATGTTAAGGGATTAGCTAAAAATTATATCTTTTACTATTCTCTAGAAATATTTCATGTATACCTTACCAGCTTAACGTACTAACCTACCCTTAAATAGCACAGTTAAATAATTCACAATTAAAATCCCAAAGGGAATTTCGTTTTACAGCGATGGCGTACGTGCTGTGAACATTTAAATAATTTTTGCTATTTATTAGTGCAGTATTAAATAAAATCTTTCTTTACAACTTGAGTGTATACTAATAATTAATTCAGTTCGATTGTAGTTCTGGAACCATCTGGGGAGACTAACATACAGCTTGTTTTATTGGTTTCGATCTATTCACTACCCACTGCATAAAGACAATCTGAGAAGATATGTTCCAGAACTAATTTATTTTTTAAACAAAAATAATAAGTTGAACTTATAAAGAAATCTATATACTTAGATATACACTTACATAAACTTATAAAAACATACAAAGCAATTCAGTACCATATTTCAATTTCTTTTAAATGTTAGAAACTAGCAGCAACATCCTTACTTCCTTTTTCTTACAATCGTTTTAGACTTCTACCCAAAGTTTTTTTTTGTAGAGATCCCTTATTTGGGATAAAACTGCCCTTTCTCTTCATTTCTTTCTTGTATTATCTTATTTATACTATGTTTACTGTACATTAGATAATAATTGTATTGTGATATCAGTTTATCGTAATGAGAAGCCCGTGTCAAAAGTTCCATCAACAGACACACGTTTATAGCGTCTTTAATAAATGTAGAAGAAACAAAAGAATTCTGCTAGTACCGTAGCAGGTGGAAATTCTTAATCTCTGCATACCCCTATGAAAAATAGATATGACAATAAGTATATGCATAGTCATTTTGCAAATAAAATTAGGTACATAACCTCAAATATTGTTATAATTTATTCCTTGCAAGTATATTTCATTGACTTTCCTTACGCGTCGAGGCTTCTATCATGCCTACGTAACTTCATGCATATTTAAAATAAATTTAAAACTTTGCCCTATTTTTTGTGTGAGGCGTGATGTGGCCGACGTGAGAATTTGTTTAAATAGTATATTTGTTTAAATAGCATATTTATTAGTAATTTGGTAAAAGCGACTCTGGTTTTCAATGTATAGTGCAAGCTTGAGCCTACGTGTGTAGTCGTGAATTTGTTACTATGATATTGTCAAAACTAATTTGTCTTAATACATAACTGTTGTTGTTTTCGCGAGCAAATAAATTACTTCAACTGTAACCATTTTCAATTGTGTTAATTATATTGAATTGAATTTCAATTGTACATAGTAATAGAATTTTGAATTATAGTATTCAATACAAATTATACATAGTTGTAAAATGTTTTCAAAAAGGGAAGAGAGTTATCAAACTTAACAGTTAGGTATGGCATGACAACTGCGTATACAAATACCATAGATAATTATTTTCATGACCGTAATAAAACATATTCTCTTACTCAAAAAATAAGCATACGTTTGTTTATTTTTTCATATTTAATTCGTATCTACTCTACAAACATCGCACAAAAAGTTTCTATTTTTCTTTTGTAGTTTCCAAAAGCCACAGTATAAATATTTGGCACTCGGGAATAAATAAAAACAAAGATTGTATAATAAAGCTTAGGTTCGTTTAATGTATTATTACCATAGAAGTTATTTAATGTCTTTTGTTTAGGATCGAAATCATTTTTTTTATTTGCAAAGGACGACCATATTCAATCGTGTCTGGTGTAAAATTTTTGAGGATAACTCTAGTAATGCTTGTGTTCAATACATACTTTAAATATACATATTATACTTCCTTACGAACATTCAAGTTTGATATCGATGAACCTAGATATAATTTAGTACAATACTTGTTCACAGCAATTTTGAAATAATTATGTTTCTCAGCGAAAACAAACAATCGAGACAGATTTTTCAAGCACGCGGTGGAAATTCGAAATGACGGTAGTTTCCTCAATAATAAATAAATTGAGTAGTTTTGACAACAGCAGGGCGACATATTGTGGTGTACAGTACAGTGAAGTGACGTCACAGCTCGGCTTACCGTTCTTGTCCATTGCCATTAAGTTCTGGCCCCTTTTTAAATGAATTCTGAGTTGGAAGAACGCATGCTGTCTTAACTGCTGTTCTCTTAGTCTTTGACCCTCGTCTGGCTCCTGAAGACGAAAAAATATTATATTATTAATAAGAACACCACTATCTCGATTTGAACTGGAAATCCTAGTTTGACGTCAAAAAAATCACTGCAATCATTGATGACCAAGTCAAGGCTCTCAACTCTGCTTTGCTCCTCAGTAACCAGACCACAACACTATAAAAGATATTGTATAGATAATATATGTAAGGACGGCACTGGCAGATCGCAGTATGGCGCGGTCTGCCAAGGCACAGATAAATGTACTTGCCACCTATAGGCAGCAGCGTAGGTACTGCGAGAATCTACGCTCTTCGATCTCTGACTCGCATAACCAGCTTGGCAACTATGAGCACAAGCCCTCAGTTAAGCCCTGTGTCGAGCAGTGTTCTGCTGTAGGTTGATGATGATGATGGAAATATTCTTATACTTTCATATTAACATTACATAACTATTAGTAGTGTATTTATAATTATACTATCTCATGAGGTCCTTTAAAGGGTAGACATGTCAAATATCTCTGTTCCCGTAAATCTGATATACCCCATCGACCTTAGACAGTTGAATGTAAAGATTTTTTGACGGAGTGGGAAAAATCTGTCCTAGAGAAACAAAGGCAAAGTGTCAACCCGCCTACACAGTGACAGTACTAGAAAATGTACAGTTTAATCAAGACTATCTGGTATTGAGTACTTTCATCAATGTTGTAAAGGAATTTCTAATATAATATTCCATCCAATGTCTGGCTATTCAATCTACCTGCTACAATTGTAATACTGGATACTTACTGGCAGCTCCAATAATAACATTCATGGCTAGGGTTGCCAGATTTAGAAGCATGAAATGAAATATAATCATGTGGCTAACGGGAACAAATGGAATAGCGAGTAATATTGTCACATTTTTTGCTGCCTTTTTTTTCAATTCCTCAATAAATATATCATCCAAAAAATAAAAAAAACTTCTTATAAATTATCAAAAATTATAAAAAATAATCAATGCTTAGCGGAAAATAAAACGGACAGAACTGTTAAGAGCATATGAAAAATTAACATGCTATACTATACCCTACAGCTGTAATCAAAATATAACAATTACAGATTAATAACATTTCGATATTCGTACATAAATAGCATAGTCGTGTTTATACATAAGGAATAGACTATCACTCAATGTATAAAGGTCTCAACCCCAAAAAAATTTAAAGAAGTTATTGAAATCTCAACTTTTCCCAACCCTGTTCACGCCCTCGAGCAAACACCAGAGCAACATCGTTCGTGAGTATTCATACGCAGTTTGTAGTACAAGCCGAAATACGCTACATCCTTTTTTTTCCGACCTGAACTCGTGGCGTGGCGCAGCTATTCTATTAATACATATGAGCTTAACAAAAGATTTCATAACACAATCATAATTTTTTAAATACATACTACATATAATGTCAAATCTGAATATTAATACCCAGTGGGTGCCTGTTTCGTACATTTTCAAAATGTTCCCTCCATATATCTTAGTACGTAAATATCCTTGTTGTCGTATTACAATGCAAATTTATCGAATGCATGTTTCGTCGCGAAATGTGCAGTGAAACGCAATAATAATAATAAGAAGGTAAAAAAGAAGAAGATAGAAAATAAGAAGCAAATCTAAGCAAAAATAAGAAGCAAAGAAGAAGGATATAAAACAAGAAGCAAACCATTACCAATTGCAATAATTCGGGTGGTGGTGATCTCGCGTGGTGCGCAGGGGTGCCCGACGTTGACGGCACGGGGTCGATCGATGGTTGTCTTGTAACCGATGCGTCTAGTGACAAATGGGTTTTGTTACAATTAAATAACTATAATGCACGCCACTCAATATATTTCTTACATACTTGCACGTATATTTGTATGAAATTAAGGTCTGCACAGACAGCTATAATATAACTTATAGCAAGGCATATTATGACATATTAAAATATATTTTCTATAGTAACGCTCGAGTGACATCTGCAGCTATAATATACATATATCCCTTTCCGAGTTGTGCAAAACCGTATGAACGGACATAGCAAGATATTTCTCGGTATAACAAGACATGACAGATAATAACCATAAAGATATATATTAGGCATAGCTTCAGTCTGTAATAGTTTGTTATAAGATACGAGTATATTATAGTGCAATATACTTACATCCGTGACGACCTTTAATTTCACAAAAGGACGTTGAAAATTTTATGTAGTAAAATGTAGAGTACAATTCTATTTTAGCAGCAATGAGATTAATGATCTATAAATTAGCTACGATGTAAATTCGCTTGTAAGTCTAGACACTTGCGACTTCGTTCTCGAAACGGATTTCCTTTGAGTATGCGCGAGTTAGTTCTTGTTTATACTTAAGGGTTTTACTTTTAATATTGTATTTGACCATCTTATCGATGAAGCAAAAATACAACTAAATAAGCTACTAACATATTATATGTAGTAACATAATATAAAAAAAAAAGAAAACACCTAAATAATGTAGTGGTGCTACACCTAATGTATGAAATTAAATAAATGTTCTTAATAAAAATTAGATGATTGTCATCTACATTACAAGAAATAACAAATTCCGTGTAATTAACTTTATTGAACGCACAACTTTACGCGTTTAGAGCAAAGGTAGCTCAATTAATTCAAGCGTCCCTCTCTTACAGCGAAACCCCGCTTGATTATTAGACGTGTGCATATGTATGCATATAGCATTGTATATTGCATTCCCCGTTTTCGACTGCTGACTAGAAATATCCACAGCACTCTTGTGTCACACACAAATAAACGAGAATTTCATTCCTACAAGATTAGAGCTGTCTTTTTTCTCGAAGATTCCAAACATGGCTTTATTCTTGTTCCTCTTTTATCTTATTTTCTTTAATTGTCAGTGTGTGTCAGTAGTATTGTGTCCTGCTACTAAAGTTCATTTTCAATTATTTTTGTTTTCTGCCACATTGATTTCAACCATAGTATATTTATTGTATTAAAAAAATATAAAAGTCATCTCGTAAATGCTATATTTATCATATTTTATTTATTATACCATAATTATATCATATTTTATCTATTTCCACGGCACAGTCCTTCTACACAAGCTTAAGTCGCATTTGCTCTTTATTACCTACCTTTGATAATTCCCTTGAATCGAGCAACGAATTTGAAGGAATTTGAACGAATTTTCAGGTTTATAAATGCACAATGACATTTCCCGCTTATCATCAGAGATACATCTGCCTGTTTTCCAGTTTTTAATATTGTTAATAGATCAAAAATGTGGAACCATAGTATCATTTTTAGTTCAATATTGAAATCGACATGACAAAATACTAAAGGTGAATAACCTATTCTGATCTCCGCTCCATTCCCTTGTATGCCCTAATACATACATATCGCTTGTACACTACATACACCAGCTACTACTTACCATCTCGCTTACGGAAGAGGCGCATTCTCCGCCACTTCCTCACGGCGGTCTTAAGTTTCTTCATCAGAGCACAGTTGAGAAATGCTTTCACGATTCTCCGCCGCCATACTTCGCACATACAGGCAACTAGCAGTTATATTTGTGTTTATACATCACTTACACGAAATATCTTGAATTTAGTTCTAGTTTTTTATTAAAACTTTCGAGCGTCGTATTCAGAATTGACCAAATACTTATTACCTTTTTTAACTACATGTTCCATATCAATTATAATGACTTCATTTTCATAATTTCATGAACTACATAATATGTAGTTTCCAAAAGTTTATGACATGTAGTGCTATATTTAAATTTTGAACTAAGCGCTGAAATAGTTTTGTGAATATTGCAAACACTATAATTACGCCATAATACTCATATTTCTATCCGTATAATTCATTAATGAATGTGGTTTTATATTCATAAAAATCTGTTTAGTTTCTAAAAATTGCTTTGTATATTCTATTTTCAAATAACCTCCTATATTCTATTATCTTGAGCTGCATCTTTCGACGGTTTCATTAATTTTAACTTAAGGCAACTATTTAATTTTAACACTGTATACTAATGAAACTCGATGAATAAAAATTATCACGGCTTTGTTCAATTTCTTCGGAAAGTTACTGAATATAAATATAAAAAGTTATTTTAATTTGTTTTTCAATTTCAACTTTGTGATGTTATAACTATAAAAAAAATGTAAATTTATACATAGTCCTACGTGGACGATAATACACGTCAAATGAACAACAGAGGGTTGGATGAACTATGGACATATAAACGTATTAAGAAAACACGATGAAATACATACTTCCTTTAGAAATGATCGTGTCTGGGAAATTCGTTCCCAGTTCATTCACCGTTCCGTTCCATTTCGATATGGAACGGTGACCACTATGCGGTTATCGAAAACGTTTCCATTACACGAATGTCCATTTTGTCTTAAGATACTTCTGTCTGTTTTTTTAAAAGGGTAGACTACAGTCCCACCCGATACTAAAGGAGACGTGGCGTATTATATCATAAACGTTGAACGGACTAATATTTAATGGTATGAATTAAGTGTATAATGTCTTCTTCCTAATAAAAATTCAGAAAGGGATCTTTCGATTGTTTGAGCATTTTAAAAATCCATGACAATTTTAGAGTAGCGAAACCAATTTATGAAGCAAATGTTAATAGTAGAAACGGAAAAGCTGAATTTAAGTTTAGGGAATTTTATTAAATCACGACGTTCCAAAAGCAGATTAGGCTAAGACTACCTTTAATAGTCGATCATGTAGGTACTCGTATTATATTTGTGATGAAAGCAGAAAAAGCGACTGAAGAAGAAATGAAACTAAATTAAATATTTAGCCTGTGCATACCCCCATGGGAAATTGGGGTGACAGTATATATACGCAAGAATAAATTACAATAAATATTTAAACAACATATGTCATATTTCGAGTACTATTATCATAATGGGAAGTCCAG
>DWDW01000999.1:0-12629 GCA_018245635.1 Mimoniades versicolor eupheme
GGTGTTATTAGTATAAGCAAAAGACATAAACCCCCCTCCACCACCGGGGTAGACGCGGTGTGCATACAATGGTGTTTGTTAGTGTAGCCAAGATTACAGCATTTGATAGGATGTTCGTGAGTTATTAAACTTGTTTAAACACACGCTGTAATAATACGATTATAAACGTGTATGCAGTACACCTGTTGCGATACGATGGTTACATGCCTTGGACAGACGATCTAGATCGATGTAATGAAGTCCGATCTGCCATCGCAGAGACATCTCCTTTAAGGTACTAAATTTGCAGTCGGATCGAGCTTATTTAAAAGGATGAATAATTTGATAAACCCTTAGCAAATATATAATTCAATATACTTAACCGATCTAATATTAAAAGGTTTTCATAAACTTGTAACATGTACGTTGTCTTTGACTAGTATCAGACTGTTGTCCCGTATGTACCGCGACAATGGTATCACTAGCGTTGGCATTGATTTTGAGTTAAATATCACCCCTTCGTCTACCGTGCATTGTACATCGAACTTGTACAAACATAGTGACATGAATTATTGTTACTGGTCCTTTTATATCTCGCATTGTCGTCATTAATCAGTAACAGAATATGCGTTTAATGGGCGCTCGTACGTCTGCTATTAATGAGCCCATAGTTGTGTTTACGGCACATTGCAGTTGTCCACGTTATTAATCATAAATAAATACAAGCGGTGTTAAGTAATCGCCGTTTTTAAAGTAGCAGATTACACGCACACATGGATAATAATAAGCTTCATGAAGCTGTGGTTTTTCATGTTGATACGGTAAATGTTGAGTGATGTATCGGACGATGTTTATAATATCATTATTCACGAGCGTAATATTTATATTTTATAATCTATTTATCGTATTAGACACCATTAAAGTCTTAACTTCAAACGTTAGGTATTATATAAATTTCAACACGTGATTAAAGTATCATTAATAACATCTAACTGAATGCTTCGATGACAATACAAATATCTTTAATTAATTGAAACCAAAATTTCTTTCAAGAAGAGGAAAAATTAATTTTTAGTAATTTCAGTTAATATGTATATCGCCATCTTAATGTTCTAGCAAAATCTGTGAATCGTAAAAATATGTAGGTATAAAAACACATATCCGTACAACAATTTGTTTTTCATAATTTTCATTTGAAGAAACGATTATGTTTATAACACATAAATTAATATAATTGTATGAAATTCTAGATAATTGCAACAGACGTAAAGTTTAAAGCAAACAATAATAATTGCGAAATGATTTCACTAATAAACGCAGATGTTATCTGTGTATAATATGTGAATACTAAATAAAAATTTAACTACCTATTTACCAAGGGATTTAAAAATATTTAATTTAATATAATTGTGGTAATAAATATGAACAATTAAATTAAGCTTAGCTTAATCATCTATTCACGTTTAACATTGCAACACTCGGACGGGAAACGAAATACAATAATAATTTTATTATAATAGGTATTATTAAGTTTCTTATATTAATGTGTCTAGTTATTCGAATACTTCCATATTATGTAACCTAATTTAATTTTACTTGAATTTATAATTTCTTTATAAGAAGTGAGTAGCAATCATCCAGACAGCACTTATTCATGATATTTGTATGTAGTACACCTAGAATAAGACAGAAGTAAATGTAGGAATACCTAAATCTATGCATTAATGCAGCTATTATTATACTACTAGTTTTTATATAAGCGTATTAGTCTTCTTAATAACAAACTAAAACTTGAATAATTTTCAAAATATATATACAATAAGTTGTAATGAGTTAGTACAATACCTACCTAACTTATCGGAACAATAAAACTTTCGAAATAAACATTAGTGTACAAATCAGTTATATTTTTGATGTTTTGTAAATTTTGACGTTTTGTAAACAAATGACTTTCTATAAATATACAAATGCGGTTATCCGATATTACATTTATTATTTTAAATAACGGTTATCTTTACACAACATAAACATATATGTAACATAATAATGTTACATCATGTACTCGTATAATATATGATGAAGAGGTCCTGGATTCGATTGGATAAAGTCATATTGGGATTTTGTAACTTGAGATTCCCAGTAATAGCACGCGGTCAGAATTTGTGAATTATGTCACATGGGCACTAAGATCACTCTCTATTCCACGGTAGGATGTATCAAATGTACACTCCTTTGACTACCGCTTCGGGGAAATACAGTTGTGATATTTCGTTTTTACATTTAATAATTAATTTTTTATGAAATAATCGTATCTCCCGTATCCATGTCTATATAATAGGTATACTAGTTTCATAGTCACATCATGTTTATGAAGTTATAAAAGATTATAAACTGCCAGCAAAACCTGCCAAAGGCATTGCAAAATAACCAACGTGTGAAGATTGAGAATTTCGTCTCAAGAGGCATCAGCATATCCGGTGCAATCCGCAATAACAGTATTAATTTACGATAGAATATTACCTGCTTTGAAGTCTGTTTGTCAATAGGGTAATCTGTAAACAGAAACTGTTAAAATCCGCTCTTTGACGGCGATCTGGACGAGTTTGTTCAGGTGTACACTGAATAACAAAATGTTCGTAAAAGTGTACCCACCTTTTAATGACGTTACTGCTTTTTGCAATTTAATTTCCTTCACGCTTATGTAAATCTCCAATCTCTCTCAATGCGCTGTCATATGACGTTAGCCACAAGTTACTGCCAATTGTTGTAACATACTTCATACTTCAGTGCATTTTAAGGGGTTTGACAAATTTTATTGATATAAATAGGGTACTTCCTCTCCTAATAGATGGTTATAATAATGCTTTGTGGATTCAAACACTACTCAGTCGAATTGCTTACAGTCGCGGAATAATCATATTGGGGACAGCTTCAAGTAGAATATACGAGAACTATTCATTTATTATTATCTCAATAACATTTCGTTTATGATAGGTATCTAATAAATTAAATTCCTAATAAATTGAGCAATGTGCAATATTTTTTGTAATTTAGGGATATATTAAAGAAAATAACATTTTAACCTTGATTTCATGCATTTTTTAGTAAGATTGTGATGGAAATTTAAGTATCCCAATCCAAGTGTGTATCCCAATACACACTATTGTGTTAGGACTATGAGTTTGGGAACTTTGATATTTTACATTATTATTATTATTTACAGGTGAACGTTGTACGGAACAAGATTACTAACTTTGTGTTCCAAAATTACTCTGTTTCAAAGAAAAAATCTACGCATGTATTTAGTTTACTCGCTAACGACCGCGACCTAAAAAAATAATAAATTCTCACACGTAAAAACGCACATACTTAACGAAGCGCGGAAAGCCCAAATGCAAAATCCCACAGGTTTACTAAGTCAACTCGGGCTGAAAAAAAAACACAATATGTTCACAGCGCTTTGTCCTTTTATTCATATTTAATCTCTGGAGTCTACAAAAAACAATGATTTCACGGTACAGCATTAACGCATGTAGGCATAACAGAGCGAACCAACCCAAAGTAAACATAAGACCATATATTAAAATGTTGTCAATCGTATTTACAGTCGTTTTACTCTCTGTTTATCTTATAAATCTATTGTGTGCGTGGCGGTTGAAATTATGGGATTTTGTGTCAATATTGACGCGAAGCGGGTTTGTCGGCCGTTGCATTTAACACGTCCCACCGAGGACCGGTCGAGATAAAATGCAGTTCAAGTGAGTCCAATGGGCCGCTAATAGATGGCGCTGGATATAGTCATCCGGCATTTTATTTGAAACTTCAGTGTTGGTTTCTACATGTTTTGTTAATTAAAAACTGCTTTAAATTCAGATGATGTCATAAACTCGTAATGAAAAACTCAATTTTAATATTATAATCAACGTTTCCTGTGTTTTAAAAGTTAAATAGTTTACACCTTTGTAACAGGAATGTAATAATGTAACTTTTAGGTTAGCTTGTAGGAACAAAAACGACGTAGGTAGTTATATCGACGCATAAAAGTTAATTATTTTATCAATTAATTATTACGAGTATGTAGAAAGTTATCAATCACAGTACAGTAAATGGTTAGTATGCGGTAGACATATGTATTTCTAAAGATTAATACGATTAAATCTGTAAAAATAAAATATGTGGGCTCCAACATGAGATAAATATTACAAAAAACGATTTGTTCGCTATTTCTATAAGTAGAGCCTTTAGTCAAATAGAGTTAAAGCAATCAAACATTTTCATGTTTATTTGGACAACGAATCTATACTGAAAATTGTCCATTTAACACTGATAGAGCGAAAATAGATTGTATGAGACAGTACATCGATAGCTTTATAGGCATTTAAAAATAAAACGCCCATTGGATACGTAGAACTTTTTCAGAATGTGTAGAACCGTTTCGGAACTCAATTGCAGTTTTTCAATTGCCATGGCTAAATTCTGCCGATTTGCATTTTAAAATCGGAAAACAATTTTGGAATCTTTGCTCCCCAATACCATTTTGGACACTGTCCGAAAATCTATGTTAAAAAGCTGCGCGATTTCATATACCTAACAATGTTAATGTTATCGTTAGTGTTGTGTTGAACATACTCGTATGTAATATTAATATTGGAGATGAAGACGAACGTCACGGTACTGTACCCTCAAATACCTAAATGATCTTGTTGGTTTAATAAAATACGTAAATAAATTAAGCGCGAGTCACATATATCATAATGGCGATTTCTATTTTAACTTCAGACATCGTCCATCAGATAGACGCCCCTTTTAAAGATATCTATTTAGGAGTTGCTTATTTTCTTACGGTGTGCCTATCACCCTCTCAGTGACACAACGAATAGATTCACATCACGTGACTGATGAAGAACGACATTCTTTGCAGAAACAGTGTCGCCTCATAGTACTTGTTCACTTAAGTAATTAATTTGAGTTGAGTTAATATCATAAGTACGAGACTTTTTTAAATATCAATTATTGTCTTTTGAAATATTAAAAAACGTTATAGGTACTATATCAACATGAAACACAAGAAAGCTTTGAGATGAGACACGCGTACAATGGAACGTTCACAATGGATCTTAAACTTGATTTCTTCCAGGTGCACCAGCATAATAATAAAAATATATGGTATCTCTATGAAATTGAAATATCATACTTTATATCTTGTATAGTTATATTGCGCAATCTCTATCAATTTGCATTGAAACAGTCTTTTGGAGTATGTCCTGTAGCCTTGAAAAATTAAAGAAGGAAGTCGCAATTAAAATGTTAAAGCTCACTTCAAGATCATCGTGTGATATTTCATAATCTCTTAACCCTTAAATGCATTTTGTTTTGTTTCCAAAGATTATTTTATTTAATCTAAGTAGAGTTTGCAATAGCTGAGGGTTCGTGAGATTCAGAATTGAACCTTAGCAGACAATATATTTAAAGAAGGGATAATAAGAGTATAATGGTATATTATAACTGTGAATAAAAACTATTATTCTATTATTGTAATTTCATTCAATAGATGAGCATATATAACGAATTTAATTCATGCAGAAGAGCCGTAAGAAGTTTGCTAAGACTATATCAAGTGCAAATCCTTTGCCTACCCCTGATGGATAATGGGCGTGATAGACGTATGTAGGAATAGAAGAATTTACGAAATTCTATAAATTTCAATGACGTACAATTTCGTTAAAAGTTCTATCGGTTTAAGAGAAAATAAAAATGAAAAACAACGAATGGTCTTCTCGTTCACAATAATATGAATTGGATGCATTGTATACATTCCCGGTACATTTGCCGCCGACATTGGTATTTTTATTGACGAATCTTTTACAAAAGCCAAATAGAAATTTTTGACATTATTCTGACTTTACAAATGAGAAATATTAAGGCAAAGAAATTTGATAATTTTATTGCATACAATACACAAAAAATTGAGAGAAATAATAAAATTTGTATTAATGGTTATTAAAAGAGTTTATAATGTTTTGTAAGTCAAATTGCTTACTAATTGTAGGTAGAGGTACCTACAGTGTACATATTACACATGTTCAGTTAAAGAAATCTGTTTTGGCCCCCAATATTTAGCAACAGCTACGACTTTGTTAAAGAAACTATCTTATAATTTACAAAAATGACACACGAATTGAATGGAATTAAAAAAAAAATACATCTGTATTAAGTTACATTTTCATTAAATGAATTTATAGTATACACATAACATTTCGGAATGTTTACGGCGTTAAATACAAAACGAAAAAAGTTAGTACATTCGCCTTAAAACTGAATTTCAGGGGGATTAAGTAAAAAAATTCTATAGGTATTCTAAATTCAATCAAGCTTTTTTCACAAAGGAAATAATAGTAGAGAGGCAGATTCCAAGCCATTAAATGATTCGTATTGATAGACAATACGTTATCTATATTTGGCGTCATGCCCACCTCACTGGGGCTTAGGTCATAGTCACAACCACGAGTCATATGAAATTTTTCCAAATGATGCCGCACACCTATACTAAAAATCAACCTGAAACGTGCTATGATGCTATTGCTATACACAAGTGATGTGACGAATGTTATCTTTTGAACATCCGCGAATGCGAATACGAATATCTGCTACCGACATTCGCGAGTAAGAACAAGAACGTAAGAAATGCTTTTGATTTTATTAAAAGAAAAGATTTCATAAAAATATTTTGATTTTATTATCCATTTTTCTGATATTCATATTCGCAAAACATTTCCATAAATTTTGCGAATGCGAATGCAAATACGAATATGTAAAAGCCTGCGATTATTCGCGAATGCGAATATTCGTTACGTCACTAATACACATCTCTATTATGGTATGGTATGCCATTTCGGAGTTTATTTTAAGTATGAATTAATTAACTCCACATTTTGGTGTAATATTAAATAAATATTAGCCTTTTACATCGTCCAAACAAGCAAACATGTTTCAAAAAAAAATTGTGTTCATTTATTATTTTCTACTAAGACTAAGATATAATTTGCAGTTGCCTTCTGAACTTTTATGATTATATCAGAATCTGTGTAAATTCATATACATTTGTTCACGGAGGTATGTGATACTGTTATCATAATCACGTCAAATGCTCTCTCTCTTCAGAATTGCTCACTTATTTAAATTATTTAAAGTAAAACCTGTTTTGAGGTAGGCTGTGCAGCGTCGTTTAAATATAACAATAGTAATGACTGTTTTCTGTCTCTAATTAATTATAATAATCAGAATTATACATCACTGCGTACGTTTGGAGCGTTCAGCGAGATGGCATGTACAGTTAGGTTACCTAATTATACGCCAGCACAATGTTAAGTAGCTATGGTATCTTGAATATCACTGTGGAATTTGGTTATTAAAATCGAGATAACGTTTATTCTAATTACCGCCATATTTATGAATAAGGAGCGTATGATAAGAGTAAAGATGGTTTTTCTGGCATACTTACAATGTGTGAAACATTAAATACAAGTAAGTAGCGCTGGGCTTTTTATGTTAATGAAATGGCAAACGGATGTTAAATGTACCTTTGTGTTTGATGATACATCTATTTACTTTTGGGCATATCTATTTACTTTATCTGTGTACATCTATTTACTTTTGGGCAGCAATAAAATGTTTAAATTAGCGATGTCCAAAAAATTGTCATTTTTGTAGCCCAATTTTCAACATTATACCTGATGGTAATTGTAGCAGCTAGTGAAATGGTTCTAATTAGTTCCCTTAACGTTATCCGAGGCTGTGCAGTTTGAAAAGGTGGAATAATTGAACGTTCGGGCGAACAAAGAGTTATTCGGTAAAAATATCCGGCGGCAGACGTAAGTCGTCTCGCGGGATGTCATTAGGGAAAGCTGCCTTTCTAATGCCTAACTGCGCGCCGCCTCCCATTGTCGTGGTAATAATGAGCAACTAACGATTAAGCCCGCGCCGGTCGAAAATTTAAAAGTAGGCAGGGTTTTTTATGGCCAACCAGAAATTTCGAGATTCATTAAAATCACCTCGTTATTGGAAACGGCGGTCAATAAACAACACCACACGCGCACACCACATCATTTCAAAGTATATTATCGAGTTCAACTGTGCGAATAAAAATGTCATGTGCAAAATACGTTCGGCAAACAAACGATTGCTTATCCGTTTCTGTGCAAATTAATTAAAGATAAACCTACGCACGTACCTAAATATATTTAATAGGTTTTTATGCCATTTACTAGAATATATACCTACTTGTAGTTCCAATGAGAAGCACAAAAAATGATAATCAATAAACTTATTCAATCATGCGAACGTAATGAGATTGTAACTTGATACATTTGAGATATATCTATCACAAACTTATGTACTTAGGTAATATGTATTTGCATAAATACTGACGATTGTATTAATTCCATCTATGTACACGAGACCTAAAGTGTTTTTCATAATTAGCCAATATTCGATCTATTAAACGGAACACGAGTTCGAATGTGAAGTTAATTTGTTCTACCAGGATAACATGTTTTTTGAGTCTACCTAATTGCATTCAGGTGTATATACTAAAGTTTTAGTTAGCGTTTGCTATTTGTTTTTAATGTTCATTGCACTGTTAACGGTTACTGGTTTAAGCATGTTTGAACTTTTAAAGTAGATTTTTTACAAAAGTTTTGATACTACCGATACGACCACGTCGTCTCTCGTTAGTGCTTTGGGACTGCGAAAATTTTCTCATTGAAAATATAGAGAGTATACGGAGTTGGCTTTTCAACGGAATCAACGTGATTTTGCAGCAGTGCATTGTTCAACAATTATAACAACATTATACTTACTTTTTTCTTTTTTTTACACTTTACTTACATCCTTTTTTACATTACAATTTTTTTATTTTTTAGTTAGTTTATTTTGTCGTTAGACTGTCTCGTTGGTCGTGTTTGTTGCAAATGCGACTGCCGCTCGGGAGGTCCCGGGTTCGATTCCCGGGTCGAACAGTACAAAATTTTCTAATTTAGATTTTCTAGTAGTGGTTCGGAGTCTGATAAGTGCCCGATGCATGGCAATAGGCTCACCACCTATTCCATAGTGGGACCTAAACGTAACTGGTGAAACGTGGGAGTGTTCTGCCTACCTCTTCGGGGATTACAGGCGTGAAGTTACGTTTTTTTTAACTTCAGCTTAATTTGCCAAAAATAGATTTTCGCAAAATAACGTCTGATACAATTAACTTTCTTAAATGAAGTGATTCAACCGAGGTATTTTCGGCTTGCGAGTTTCTTCCCTTGTATTGCGATACTCGCCGAAGAATTCATGACTCTATTACCACTGAATTCATGACGGACTTTCACGTCTTGGTCCGCAAGCGCGCTTTTAACGAACACGTGTAAAATGCGGAATGTGATCCTGTCTGAGGTATTCTCCGGGGGCTGTAATATAGGACTAGCCAAGGCGCAAAAAGATCTACCAGTATCTTATTGCGAATAAAAGAATGTCGAAGTGTTTTTTATTGCTATTTAATGCCTTAAATATTTGTTACTCGCAGTTTTATTTGAAGTTGTTAACTTTGTATGCACTATTTACAAACGATGTCTTATAAATTTTCACAATTCCAACTTTAAACCAGATAAATTTTTTATACAAAAATTTCGTGCGGTGCTATTCCGCTTCGGGGTGAAATTTCTAAAAATTCTTTGTTAGCGAATGCTTACGTCATAAAAGGAACTCACTTTTTAAAAAAGTTACGTTTCCAGAAGTAGTAGTTACAGTATGCGCATAAGAATCGGTCTGTCAGGACAATTATATATACATATAGTACCCACATATATTTTTATTGTGTAATTTAGTTTTATCCTGGAAAGTGTACACATTGAAAAAGTATATACAAATAACAAAATGAAGTACATATTTTATTATGTCTAACTACGTAAACACATTGCTAACTCCGACAATATTCGAAGGCAAATACTGGAATGACTGTAAACATTTTGACTGCTTCACTGGTCGTGTTGGTTGCAAGCGCAGCTGTCAATTGAAAGTTCCGGCGTCGGCTACTATTGGGAGGTTCTGGGTTCTAATTCCGAGTAAGGCACTACTGAAATTTTCTAACTTAGGCATTCTAGTAATTGCTCGGAGTGTGTATTGTGCCCGATGTAGGGCAATAGACTTTCCACCAATTCCACAGTAGGACGTAAACGTAACTGGTGAAACGTCGGAGTGTACTACACTCCTCTAACTACCTTTTCAGGGTTTACAGGCGTCATGTTAAATTTTTTCGTAAAGCAATAAAGAACAAGAAACTAAGTAATAACGTAGTTACTTAAAGTATTAATCTGCATAAGCACATAATTCTTGTGTGAGTAACCTTGGCGAGTAAACCAGAGTTACAAACTAGTAATGCTACCCGTCGCAAAGCAAATTTCGCAAATAGAGAATAACAGTACAAACAGATATAACAGTTACGTTTCAATGGAGGCGGTTTAACACGTCCAAAACTTGTTAGGAAGTTTGTAAGTTAAATAAAATTTAACGAGCGTTTCGGTTGCGTACATACAGACTTGTATTATCGCTAGCTTAATTCAATAATTCAGCTGGCATTTCCGGATTAGCTAGAGATGAACTGTTTCTTTCGATTGTTGGTAACGAGTGAATACTGCTTGTTTCGAACACTTGTGTTACCTTGTTTGCTCATATTTATTACACACTGATTGGTTAATAAAAAAATATTTTACGAATAGTTTCACGTACAGCTCGTTTATATTCAGTTGTACTGTCGAAATTATTGTTATGTTCACAAATCTACACTCACGATTTATTCCAAATATGAATAGAATAATGCTTTGAATAGAAAAATAACTTTTTCTAAATGTTATCATGGCCAGAATTCGGATCAGTACTAAAGTAGTTACAGATATATTTAGATTACTACTAAACTCTACTAACTACTAACTAACTACTACTACTACTAACAGAACTATTACTCTTAAAGGTGGAATAATTACATGAGCATGTGCAATAACGAATTTAATTCATGTACAAGAGGCGAAAGAAGTATTTTACGACGATCTATATTATAAAAATTTATAGTCTCGGCCTATAAGAAATATAATATATATTACATAATATATACTCCATAAGATATACTTGCCGCTCGTGTTATCCGTGTGTCCGTACCGAAGTTCACGCTATTATATGATTGCTCTTACATTATTGTACATTTTGGCTTCTGGTGTCTTAGCTCTGCAACTTTTATGGCTACAGGGTTATTGCTTAAAGCACTCAAGTCTATTTTATAGGGGTCACCGGGTCTTATCCAGAATTGCTTACGTTGTCTATTAAAACAGAAAGTTGATTTCGTCTGTCAATAAAATATATTTTAAAAGGATATCGAGAATGACAACGCTATAGTAGACTAAGCAGAAAGCTAATAGATATGTTTGAATAGACAGTCGGGTTAGGCCCTAACGCATTCAAATCGAAGTTTAATTACGACAAGTCCACATAGTAAGGAAACCTTAGGCGAACTTCGACGGTTACTATTATTTTGCTTTGCAAGTAAAATAAATCTACTCTATCGATCGAACCAGTTTAGAATGGCGCTCCCGCTTTGTTTATTTGAAAATTTAATTTAGCATTTCATCTGACTAATAACCATTTAACGATCACAATAGGATGATAGGCAAGAAGACCAACAGTAATTTGTTTTTTGGAAATAGCAGTAGAAGTCGCAAGCTAAGTCTGGTATTTTTTGAATCACATTTATTAGTATTTTACTTTACATTGCTTATTTTCGACCATCTCCGACTTTTACATATATTCCCATATTTTCATTTGTACTTTCTTTGTTCTCAACGTTGGACTTTTATTTTTACGTTCATTTCCATGTTCAAAACTTTGCCTTGCATTAATATCTTAACAGCTTTTGCTCTCGACTTTCCATGTGTGAATGATTTATTTTTTTGAAAGTCTTAGGTAACTCTGCAATTGAATAATATTTATGGCTTAAGAATCTGGAAAATTTTAGTACATATGTACTTATACATATGTATGTATGTACATAATATTATGTACATAGTAAGTTGAGATACAGATCGGTATTTGACTGGAGCTTATTTAAAATGAAAAAGCATGAGAAAAATATTATACACAATAATTTTATATGCTTGAAGTAAATACTTGCACATTTGGAACTCAAGTTAAAATGTACATTCAGCGCGCCTCTGTAGTCAATTTCATTTAAAATTAAGGATTTTCTGAACCGCTTTTAAATAAAGTAAATTAGGACGAGCAAACCGCATGATTGGATTACAAACGTTCACGCAGAATTGTGGTGTAGTGAAATTCCGTTTTATTTTCCGCATACATTACATGTTCGAAACTGTGACAATTGAGGAAACGCGAGAAAGGCAACTAACTTTCCAATCTACATGCATGACACCACAACAGTATCAACATAGTGCCAACACGATGACCCTTTAACCAGCTACAGCCACAAACTAAATGGTACGAATGAAAAGAAAAATAAACTTGATAAAGTTTATGGGGAATTTATAAAACTGCCTCGTTGGTCGTGTTGGTTGCGAGTGCGACTGCCGAACGGGAGGTCCTGAGTTCGATTCCCGGGTCGGGCA
>DWDW01001000.1:0-12627 GCA_018245635.1 Mimoniades versicolor eupheme
ATATAAATAAATAAATAAATATTTATTTATTTATCTGCCTACCCCGCAAGGGACCTGGCGTGAAGATATGTATGTATGTATGTATGTATGTAAAAATAATTATTATTAAACAAGTAATAATTGATATTTTCATAATTTTAGCTGAGATTAAAATCAGTTATATATAAAATACTCAATATGCATTAATGCGTATAATTTACAAAATTAGTGCTGTAAAATTACTACCATAAATGAAGGAGGTTACTGAGGGTAAGTAGATAATGGTACTGTAGCAATGCTCGAGAAATACATAAAAATAATGAAAAGTTAAAGCAAAAAAATAATTACACATTACATATACATATGTATGTATGTCTTATGTTCATTGTTTGAATGTTATTTTTCAATTGTCACACCCATAAGCTTCCAAATCGAATTTAATAATTTGTTTGAAATCGAACTAAAATTATACTCAATTACAAAACAAATTTATAACTCAGAAATACCAAACGATTAATTTCCACATCCAAAGTTTAAGTGTAAATACGAGTAGCTATAAAGTAAAATGATACAAGATAGATAACATCTGAACAGTGTGGAAATGGTTCAATTGATTTAAATATTCTAATTTGGAGCTTACCTTGTTGCTTTTGCTTATTGAATGAAAGTATCACTATTGACACGCGACGCGATGGATAAGAATCGCGTACAAGAAAGAACGATTTTAGTAAACATTTTAAACGATTTTTTGTACGATAGCATAAGAAATATGATAGGTTATAATTAAATGTATCTGATTTTACACACGATAAAAATTTTAAAATGTAAAATACTAAAAATACATTAAAATGGGAATGTCGTGACATAAGTGTGTAGTTACGAGTAGTGTTTAAACGACACAATAATCGGGCCAGAATTTGTTTTGTTTTTGCGTAATTTTTGGTTGATGTAAAATCAGAAAAATTCGAATTAAAAATGAATCATGAGATTAATCTCTCTCCCTTTTAATGTAACATGTAAGCGATAACATATTTTAAACACATACATGATTCTGTTAAATTTGACAATATCTTTAATATGATATAATTTCCAAGCATTGATCACAGCTTACCTGATTCTTAATGAAGATTAATATACCTATTATCATAACACATATAAAGGTAACATAAAGATAAAGTTATTTACTTAAAGTTAAGAAGATTACGAATTAAGATAATGACATAGAAATAAAATAAAATGGTCATAGAGCAACTATAAACAATTTAATTTTCTGTGTCCATATTTCACTTTATATTCACTTCCAGTACCTACTGAAAACTAGTCCAAAATATCCACAGGCGTCAACAAGTACATACAAAGACTTAAAACTAAGTCAACAACACTGCCATCACACTGAACAACACTTGCGTTCACTGCCACTTACTGTTCGCGAAGTTTCGAGTTCTTTAAACAAAAATATAGGCTACACGTGAGTTGCTAGTGGCTGTTGATGACCGCTACCTGAAAATAACGTTCGGTTATAAAATATTGCGTGTAGTGAAAAAAAAAAACCACAAAGCAAACTATCAAATTATGGCAGCTTTTAACGTTCTTATCAATTACGATTAACTTTTAACGATGTAACTGCGTAAATACTTGACGGCGGATAACGATCGCAATATAACTTAAGCTTATTGTGACGTCCAATAAAAATATGGCAGTGCCGAGCTGATAAGATACGATTATAACGTCATGAACATGCCACTTAATGCGTAAATGAAAATTGTACAGCTAATTCAATTAGAGGTATACGAATACGGTGTTGGGTTTGATAGGAATAAGTTTGTTAATAGACTTTTGTAATTGTAAATAGTAAAATAGAATTTGGATAAACAACCAACAAATATCGATTATTAGGTTTAAAATCGAAACAGATTGGGATTGAAAAATATTTTGTAAAATATAGCAATAAGAAACCAAATTATTTGATAAAACATTAATGAATTATACCTAAAAAGCAAAAAGCTTACGTAGGACAAGTTAGAAAACTTCTGCTCATAAACTTTTTGTAAGATTACGCGCGGGTTACATTATAGGGGCATTGGGTGTAGGATATAGAATGGACGCAGAAGTACGAATAAATTATAAAGTTATTATAGTGAAATAAAAATTAGTGTAGGTATTATAACAATTTGTTGTCGTATGCGTTAGTGTCTTACCTTTCTTTGAGACGGTAGCGTTAGTCAGTGTTCTTGTTGTTGGTGCGAGGATATAGTGAGCACTTGGAGATTGAGGAGTGGCGGACGTCGTCGCTACACCAGTCTGAAAATGACCTGTATATTAGATAATTTGCTTAGGATCATAAAACTATTGTTACTATTGACGAATCTGTATACTAGGTATAAATTATATGGTCATTTAAGCTAGTCTTCAAAGTAAGAGAACCACAATTAAAGCAAAAATAGTAAAATCGAGGAATTATTTCGTGGATTTATATCGGTGCAACTAACTCCCTTATTTGTGTAGTGGTTGTAAGCGCGACTGATACTTGAGAAGTTCTGGGTTCGATTCTCATTTCGGGTACTATTGGTTTTTCTGACTTTAAACTTGTAGTAGTAGCTTGGAATCTGGATTTGTAGTCAGTGTGCAAAATCACGGAACTTGGAAAGCAATCGTAAAAGAAATTATCGGTGAGTCAAATTGTAGGTAATAATATTTTAGCGAAAATTTCACGCGACCTTCAAATACTAAACGAGATTGAGGTTTAGGTTTGGAAAACAGAAGGCTAATAAGTTCGTTCGTAACTTCACGCCTGTAATCCTCGAAGAGGTAGGCAGAGAAATGCAGAATGTGCATGTTTTTAAATATTCAGACATTGAACATAAAATTCGTGCTCGTCTAACAAACATATAACAAGTCCTGGATGAAACTCGAACCCAGAACGCCCAACACAGCAGACTCTCTGCATGACTAACCACTGCATCAATATAAAACACATACTCATATCGTATTTAAGTAATAACCTAATATTGAGAAAGTAACGTTAATAAATTGAGTTTCCTTAGAATTTCCATTAACTATTATGAGACAGCGTTCCAAGCGCAGACGTGAGATATAAATAGAATGAATGACCTTATTCAAGCTACGTCATTGATATTAATTTTGGTTTCCTTAAGATGTATACATATATGTGTTCTTATTACCAATGGAAATAACATCACTGAAAATGAATTAGCTAGAGTTACATCTAAGGACGAATATAAAAGAGTCATAAATAGCCAATTATTTTAGCAGAATCATAATAAGCGTAAAATTACGTATAAGTTATTGAACACTTGTACTCATATCTACTCAATAAACAAAGTACCTATACGTTTTAAAAAAAAATTTATTAATAATGTTAATTGAAAAGTTCTGCAAACCTATATAGAAATTATGGATATAAAATAGTGCTTACCGCAGGCTGGGTACTGTCAGTAGACATCGTAGAATTCGTTATGGGACTTGTTGCGCATTGGGGCGACGCGAGGCTTGTTGGCGATGTTATCGAGTGCGATGATGTCCCTGTTAGGTATTGTAATGTCTTTAGCATTACAACGTCTACGACGAAACCGAAGGAAATAAATGAACTCAACGAATCAAAATTGTGTTCCAAGTAGCTACAGTTCAATGGTCGTAACAGTTTTTCTTGGTAGTTCATAAAGAAAATTTTTATCAGCAATTAGTACTCTATTAACGAATTTTAATGCTCCCAAAACATGACAAAGGGTCAGGAACTCTTAGTGATAGTCGCAAGAATTAAGTTGATTTAATTATCAAACAGTACTAATGATACAATTAAAATTTTAATCAGCTATAAAACAATTTTTTATTTTCCCAATGTAGATGACTTAATATTTTTTTTAAACAAAGCAAAAAGTTTGATAGTACAAAAGCGTCACCTTAAAATAAAACTTATAAGACATAATACAACATTGAAAGTTATAACCGACCTAGCTAAATAATTAACAATTTTAATCTTTAGAAATTTATCACAACCATTCTTATTTTTATATTATTAGAAGACATACCAGAGGGTAAAATGACAGAACTTCTAACAGAAGAATATGGTGGAGGTGCCGGTGTTGAAGCTGGCTTAGCGGTGTTGACAGTCGGAAACCCTAGAACTCCGCCAGTCCTTAAATGCGGGTTTCCATAAGTCGCTGCGTATCGGACGTCCACGCCGTGTAGAATGCCACCATTGGGAACTCTATTACCTGTAGACATAAATTATATACAACATCTGTGTCGGGGATTTTTATCACTGTTTCATGCACCATCGGTAGTGACGGTCTATCCGGTATTTGAAAAGGTACAATATTAGAATCTATCCCTTTCTTGCGCATGATATGATCTTAATATCCAAACTACTGTCTGAAGTGTTCACTTTAAAATCACCTACAAGTAACTGATTAATAATAACCAGCAGGTCCTGACTAGTACGACTTTGTGCAAGGGATGTAAAGATGTGAAATATTTTACCGGTTTCATATTATAATCACTTCAAAATATTTGATTGTTGTACCTGACTGTACCAGACTGATGTTTGTAACAACTTTTTTAAAATATTTAAGCACCTTTGGCAACATTTATTCGTTCAAAAATAAAATATTCGTTAATACTACTTTTACGAAATTTTGTAGAAAAAAAATGTAAAGCCTTTACGTGACAGCGGTAGTAAAATATACTTTCTTTTAGCTATGTATATACATAGTATGCTCATAGGAACCTGATTAAATTTATACTATACGTTTCTCATAAATCAACTCATAGTAGCTAACTTTGATTGTAACGGTGACAATAATTATGTTTGTACAGAGTAACCAAGTCTACTTGTATACAGAATTCCGCATTACCATGAGCACACAAGAACTCACTGTATAAACATGCATAATATTTCACAATTCGTGCTGTTTACCTTTCAATTCAATACCCTTCATAAATACCGACAACGGTAACAAAGGCTTCTCTTTCACGGTTTCAGCATTATAAGCGAACAAAGAAACGGTATATGTTATTTATCAAGTTTCTAATTTACTAACCCTCAAGTTCTACTAAGTTATTCAACGCAACTCCCTCGCTCCTTGCATTTGTAAGGGAGCTATTCTGGCGCCACAATTGTATGTTGTGGAAAAACCCCAACTTATATTTTATCAACGACAAACGGAGAGGAAATAATACCGGGGTGCACAGTAAAAAATGTGTTCAGAGGTCATTCTGTCCTTTGTAAACTTCTGCAGTTGTATCAGTTACAATCCGTATTAGAGCATACACTCATCGAAAAATAATAGAATAACACATTACTTACAATTTGTGGGGATGTAATGGCAAGAAGTAATTTAAGCTTTGCGAAATTCTGTATCGTTTATACTTTTTTATAAGTTACATACTCAACATAAACAATAAAACAAAAGCAATACATAATAATATCTACATAAACAATAAAAGGTGAAAAGACAATACATAATCCACGTATTTGAATTAACAGTCGTTTTTAAAGTTCAGGAATTTAGAAACTGGAGATTTGGACTTTATAAATACATATAACGCCATTATGGTGTAATACTTTATACATAAAATACCGATGAGTAATTAATACACGTTTACAAAACTATACGGTTAAAGCTAAAACATTATTTTGTGACATAAACATTTCATTTCATGCTATAATATATAAACTAGCGTTATAGATGAAAAACATCTTTCATGCTTGAAATGGCGAAGCACTTTCCAATTTACTAACCTTCAGGTACTCCTAAGTTATTCAAAGCATTGCTACTGCCCTGTCGCTTAGCGGTCCGCTGTAAAGAATTGTTCTGGGAAGCATTGACCGGGTTGTATTGTACTGTGGACGGCGTGTCTACGCTTCTCGGTAGACTGCCATTTATTGACCTAGAAGACAATGATTCTTTAACAATTTATTCCACTTACAGGCTGTTGCTGGGGTCTTTTTGGTTTTTAATATATGTAAATCGAAATGATACTGTTATGGTATATGTTGCCATTGCAATGATAATGTCTCAATAAATGTGATTTATTAAATAATATTATTTGTTAAGTAATTTGACTGGACTTTTATAACACTAATTGAACATCTAGATTGAATGACATCTGGACTCTAATACGAAGTCTAGCTGAAGGAAATTCGATTAAAGTATATGCATTTTATACCTATACAATATTATTTGAAGAAAAAATAAATCCCGGGTAGGATTAGTTTAAAAGTTTAAAAATAACCCATTTAGAAATTCAACCACGTGATAGAAAGTCAAAATAACAATACCTACTTTTAAAACTATGTTTATATAATATATAGTATAATAAATCAGAAAACACAGAAATTATGTCAGCACAACGACATATTGCAGGTACAAGTAATTCCAACTATTGAACTTACCTATTCGGTGTTAGCTTGTCACCAGTCATTGTGGGTGACTGCACCCTCAAAGACCCTGGGGTATAATCATGGCCGTAATGAACGTACGTCTGGTATCCATTGTTAAAACCGTTAACCTAGGGATACATAAGGAGAAATTTATTGTTGAAGTCTAATAAAGCATTGGATTAATAATTTAAAAGTTACGTCTGATAGAGGTCGCATGTAATGGCAAAAAAATGTATCAAAGTGACATACAGTTAAAAGTAAATTAAGAGCTTTCGGTTATTTTAATAGGTAATGAAGCAATGAATGCAATTTATAAAATAACAATGAATATAAATATTGACAGTTACAAATAGCTAGTGTTTCACTAATGCTTAATACTGTGCTAGGTAGGAAATAATTGAACATAAGATAAAATAAAACGATAAGCTGAACTACGTGCATAAAATTAAAAAATTTGTAAAAAAAGTACCTTATAACAATCTGAATAAGCAGGATCCGTGTAATCATTGCTGTACCTATATCCTTGATAGGAGTTACTTTGGTTGATTGATGAAAGTGGCACAGAGCCTGCTAGAGGTATTCCACTTCCTAATTTAGCATTCGAACATAACGTGCTATCTGAACCTGTATTCGAATAATCCTAAAAGAAACAAACAAACATTGTGCTTAATGCAAATAAATAAGCAAACAAAAACATGGCTAAAGAACATTAGTCAATTATTTATGACAAGTTTAATTGATTACCGCCAAAGCTATAAAATTTTATTGGATGCAAGAAACATCAATTAATTTCAATTAACAGTTAAGACGAAAATGCCGAGGTATAAATGTTATTGTAAATAGAAATCGGTAATACAGCTCGTAAGCGAAACATTAAGTCGATATTAAACATTTTTAATCAAATACAAATACGAAAATAAGGGCAGCAATCCTCTAATTTACTGAAAGCCTGTTAATGTATTCACGAGTCGATCAATATTGTAATAAAATAGAAACGCCCTATTATTATAAAAAACTGACAATGCTAACAATGGTTAACGTGATGAAAAGTGCTTTTTACAATTTGCTTAAATGGCTCATGAAAAATTAAGCCGTAATTTGAACTGTACAAATGGTTTATGATGTTCTTTGTTTAATTTAACGTAAAACAGATTTTGATTTGGACTTTGAACAAAGACAGATTTTGATATGTACTCGTAACATACAAAGAGCGACATACATATGTGACATATAAATGAGGCATTTGTTTATCTAACAGAATCACTACTTGGTTATCCGTTAATACATACATTACCATCCGAAGAAGGGCGCGAATGTGCTCAAGTGAAAATTCAATTGTAAATAGATAATGTAAGACCTATCTGCGATTTTTCAAAAGTGCGCAAAAAATTACAATAGTTTGGAGTATTCACATTTTCGGTAATGGCAACTCTAAGAAGTAATGTAAATCGAAAATTATTTTGGACCGTTTGCCCGCATTGCCACGCTTGGTTTGATGTAGATACGTACGTAGGTGTAACTTAGAAAATTCTAAAAATAGATTCCACTAAACATTTTTTTTATCCTTATCGTATTCCTAAATAAAATTAATTATTGTCATTAAAGTAGAAAATGTAGCGATCATTAGCCAACCAACAGAAAAAGTAAACTGTAGGTATTCCAAATCAAAATGTAAATTGCTTCATGAAAAAAGACAAGACAAGGCTAAATTGAAGAAAGAAAATAACCAAGCCCATTCTTCTATTACAGTAAATGATTAAACCTCGCAATAAAATGTAGCTCAGAGTAATCCATAGCTTCAACGTTGGAACTAAACTGAGAAAAATGACAGTAAACAGAAAGGCTAAAACGATTCTAAATTGAATTTTCATTGGTGTAAACTGGAACTGGAAAGAAATTTCCACGCTTGCTGGCAAACATGAATTTCCAGATAGTTCTAACACTAATATTATACTTACGATTTCACAACTCCCATTTGCTTGTCGCAGTTCCAATTTCAAATCGCTGATGTTTGAATTTCTATCGTTCTCTTTGTACAATTCTTCTGCTGTAACGGTAACATCTGGTTTCTCAGTTACTTGAGCCTGTTTGTTTTTCCTTTGCTTTCTTTGACACAGTATTACTAGCATTATCAGAGCCGCCACCATTATCGTTCCCGATGTCACACCAAATAGAATCAACAGCAAGGGGAAGGTTTCTAAAAAGAAACATGATTATGATTACTCATCATATTTGCTATTAAAAGTGGTTATTACTGAAAACAGAAATAAAATGATTGTTTGTAACCGATTATGTATTTCAATAAAATTAAATTACAAATTTAGGTATGTGTATATAGAAAGTTTACTTCATCATGATATTAAAAATTCTATAAATTAGCTAAAGTCTGTTAAATTAAACACTCTTGACTATTTTTATATTCATAGTCATTGTAAGTAATTATCAATACTTTTTATAATTATGATGACTATAAAACTCCACTGCTTGACACGAATCTTTCCTCAGAATAAGAAGAGCTAACGGTATATATAGTAAGTAGTACCTTCCCTATAGTTTAGTTTAATTAACACATTATTTTCAAACAGATCCAGACGCAAGTACACACATCGGGTAATCGAAAATTGAAGAAACCATCGATTTTTCAATTTATATAAATCATAAGTAGCGAACAATTGCTCCAGTACAGTAAATACAAGTAGAGTAGTAATACAGAATTCTAGTGTTTTATATAAAAATAAATTTGGACTGTGTAGAATTTATTTAACAGGAAAAACTCCTATCTAAAGTGCGTATAACCAATATTGTATCTATGAAACTACTCGTGATACCCATAGCGCGCGTAAAGTTACAACGGCGATAACTTTACGATAATGCGCGGTCGTTTCGGCGACAAGGGCGCGGCGCAGCGCTGATGGTCCCCGCGACACTTGCCCGCTATCGCCCGAGATGTATGGCTTTTATAATCTTACACGGGATTACAGAGGCGATGGCATATTTAATACGACAAAATATTCGACCAACGGCTAAAACATAATTATTACGAGACCAACATTTTTAAAATTAATCCGTTTGGAATACGTTTTGGGAGCTTACTATATTTCCTAATAACGTTCTGGGTATGAGAAACTAGAAACGAACTAGTTTTACTTACATTTTTGAAATGTGTAGTGAATATAATTTTGTAGCTATACTTAGATATATTTAGTCAAGGAAGTGATAAAGCCAATGTTTCCATTGAGAAAATAGAATCGTTAAATATTATACGAAAAACTAAAAGCTTGTGGGACTATATATTATTTTAATGATTCTTTTCATATTATTTGTAAACATGTATTCGACGACCTGTTATTGTATAACAAATGTCTAATGATGCTGGTGTAACATGTACGAAGAACCAGGCTTTGATTTGATGCATGCATAGTAAACATATATGTATATTTATATATGATTAGATCAATTGTTCGCCATGTTAGGTTAGTTGTCTGTTATTTTTTGTTATAGATATTAATTAAGTAATAATCTCCAGCGTGACTGAAAAACATCGAACACCGTCATTCGGTCTAATAACCCAATTACCCCCAGCATTTGTAACGTTTATATTCAACATTGAAATTCTTTTAATTTTTCTCTTGTTTATGATAAAATTAGAACTTAACAAAACAGCGCTTGTAACTCAAATTTGTTTAACATTTTACAACTCAACTTACAAGTGGAAAACTTTGCAAAGATAAAACAAATGCTATTTAAATACCCAAGGAAGGGGACGTTAAATAAAATTCAGGAAAGTTCTCCCGCGGGTAATAAATAAACGTGACGCAAAACTTGAAGTTCCAAATTTAAAAATGGATTTGGAATCCAAGTCCACATCTAAGTATGACTGGAAAATGAAATGGCATTTGAATTTCATTTTGATTCGTGTTCTATGACAGATGCGAAGTTAAAATAATAATGCTTAGTATTTATAACACTTTACTAGAATAAGGCTTTATATAGAACCCACCAGTTAGGTGCGTAGAAAATCTGATTCCGAAACGGATATTTAATTTAATTATCTAAATTTGTTTAGTTGGTAACCGACTTAGAAAAGCTCTGCACAACAGACCCCCCACTCATGTATAATTTCGAAAATAACACTTTGAAAACAATAATTTGGTAAATATTTTTATGTGTTTAAAAATTTCAACTTGTGTGTAATATAACATGGACTATTTATTTCGCAAACATACATATAATGTACGTATGTATATATTTATAAAATATGTTAATAAGTAGACGTATGTATGTAAAGTTTTATTTACTCAATAATGTTTACTTACATGTTTGCGAACGTAATAAAATTGAACTTTTTTAATAAGCGTCGAACTTCAGCGTTCGGGTACAAAACTAACAGAAACAAATGTAATCACCAAAATTTTCAGATTCCGGAACGAAAATTGAACTTTCGGAAAAATATTGCCTGTTGAGTTCCGATTGTGATACCGTTTACATGACTTATATATGTACACAATTGTGTTGAATGCTTTTTTTGCGCAACGTAATTATGTGAACCAATTAGCTCAAGTTCACAGTACTCCAAAAGTACTGCCACTGTTACCGAAAGTACCAGTACCCAGCTTGACAGATGTCCTTATAGGGTAACCTTTCAAAGTTTTCCTATAAAACTTGCTGGTGAGAAACAGCTCAAATATCGGGGCCTCTGGTAAGCTACATATAGGTTTATTACATGCCGAGATAAAATATGTTTAAATATGTTATTAACACTGACAGAAATTAATGAAAATTAATAACTAGATATTCTTTTTTCGTCATTTGCGGTTTATGAGAAGGTACAATCGCGCAGTAAAGTGCTTGAAGTAAATACTTACTGTTGGGCCGTAGAATGATCTCAAGTGTATCACTACCGTAGTCATTGGATACATTACATTTGTAGACGCCGAAATGTCTGGACTGACTTTCGCGAATGATGAGCGAAGAGTTCACAATGCCACTCGGTTGTAGATCTTCTAGAAACGCGTAGTCCTGTTCACAAGTTAACGACACGTCAATACATACATATGTAAGACCCTTTGCCTCATATGGTTAAGTAGAAAGTAAATATATCTACTCGCTACGGCAGAAATATACTCGTAAGTCATTCGTCTCTTTTGATTTCCAATAGACTCGTATTTTGAACATGATCTTGAATTGAAATGTGTAATCAATAAATAATGAACTCTTTATAATTATTATAACCCCACATAAGAATCAAATGTTATACGATTTCAAGAAATAACTAAACATTCTATTGAAATTAAATTTTACAACACGCTATCATGGAGCACTCGCTAGAGCTTTAGTGTTATAAATTGCAATAATTGGTGCAATGAAATAAAACACGAGGCTTACCTGATCGTGAATACCGTCAATCTCCTTTCCCTCGAAAGTCCAAGAAATCGAGTCTATTCTCGGAACCGAGAAAGCCGCACATTCCACGTTCACTGTATCGCCTTGTGAACCAAACTGTGTGTGATTCGATACAATCTTGGGCGGTCCTGTGTAACGAACAACGTAACATGAATATTTAAATCACTTTATCGGCGTGCGTAAAGTTGGGACTATTAAGAACGCAACTCATATTATAATGACTGCCCCGTTGCCGTTGGTCGTGTTTGCAAGAGCGACTGCCCGTCTGGGTTAGAATCCCGAGTCGGCCACATTTGGATTTTTCTAACTTCGATTTTCTAATAGTGGCTCGGAGTCTGGATATCTGCCCGGGGTATGTTAATGGACTCAGAACCTATTCAATAGTGAGATGTTACGTAATAACGTAACATCAAGCCTGTAATCCCCGAAGTGGTACGCAGAGAAGTATAAGCCACTGGCACGTTTCAAGAATTACAATTACGCCCCAGTATGGAATAGAAGGTGATGCTATTAATTTTAGCGTTTATGCTATTTATATCAACTCAATAACAAAATAGAGGCTGGAGGCTGTATTGATGTATTTATACTTAATCTGTTTTATTACAATGTACATATATTGTTAGTTTTGTAATAAATAAATACATTACGTATGAATGAAATATTTAGTCTTTTCCCCCAAGGTCTTCTGACCTTTCATTCAAGGTTAGACCGAGGGCTTTACTTATTTCAACTGTTTGGGCATAGATTTTGCTAGTCAGTGTCAAAATTACTGTATAATAATTAACAATTATTTTAGAAGTCGTTAAAATTGTAGTCATTTTAGCATATTAAAATTATAATAT
>DWDW01001001.1:0-12625 GCA_018245635.1 Mimoniades versicolor eupheme
ACAATTATAGACATCTATAAGTCAACCCTCCATTTAAATGCAACAATATATTATATTTGCGGAATAATCTTGTCGTACCTAATATTTAATGTTTAAAATAATAATTTGTGACTCTTTCAGAGGAGATTCTAGGTGTATTGAAGTGGAACACTCATCATGCGGAGGGAAATTTACGCGCCGCGTTAGTCAAATTACTAAGGGTACCCAGTGAGGAGCTAGTCAAATTTCTCCAGGACATACTCGACGCATTATTTAACATATTGACTCAGGTATATTTATACTTACAATAATTGTTTAGAATATAAATTAACTGATGTTACGTACAAAACTGCACTCTTGGTTGCATCGGAATATACTTACATATTGAGTGGCTTACATATTGTCGAGAATCTGTAACTAAAATGTGCATATTTCCTTCTCTAGGTGGATGAGGATGAAGAAGAGTACACGGAGCAGAGCTACGCAGTGCTGGTATTGGATTGTTTGTTACGAGTTATCTCGCTGGTGGGCGACCACAAATACCAGCACTTCCAGCCTGTGCTACTGGTCTACATCGAGACCAGCTTTTGCGATACACTGGCATATGAGTGAGTAAATGTTGCTTTGGTTTAGTTACGTCTCTCCATGTTGTTCTACTATGAGTAATCTTTACAACTAGGGAATTCTAAACCTGTCTGTTTATGTATTTATTACTTTAACAGTCTGCATTTTATAATTTTCCAATTGATAGGCTTAGAGCAAAAGTATTTATGTATAATCTAGGAGTGTACTACACTACTTTCCCTACCTCTTCGGGATTACGTTTAATTATAGATAAACCCTTTAAGCCTTCTTGTTTTATTGCCTAAATCATATTTTTAAACAATGTTTAATAGCATTATAAAGGGATATGGGTCTCTTTCAATAACTGAGTAAGATTTTTTTGCACACTACATTTGTTCAATACAACGCAATCGACAGCGATATAATTTCTTATACATACATATATGATAATAAGAAAACACGAGAAGAAAGTGTGACACACAGCCAAAAGTGGGTTTACAAAGACAGTTCTGTATAAATACACCGACATAATACAATTTTAATATCACTTTAATTAACTGATCTTATCTGATAAAAACTTATATATTTTACAGAAAGTTAATATCGATTATGGTGTGGGCGATCCGCTCGGCGGAGTGCGGCGAGGGCGCGCTGAAGCGGCTGCTGCAGTGCATGAAGTGCCTGGAGAGCCTGACGCGGCTGCTGGTGCGCTCGCGCCAGCTGCGCGCCGCGCTCGGCGACCGCGCCACCGTGGCGTCGGGCGAGCCCGCGCTGCCGCCCTACTGCGCGCAGCTCGAGGTCCGTGTCCGAGCTGCACTTTAAGCGTAACCGGGATACAGGGTGCCGAAAGAAGCGAATAAACGTCGTCTGCCTAGGCACAGCATACCCTGGTCGCCTATGGGCAGCGGCGTAGGCTATGCGAGGAGCTGTGCTTTGCGATCACCAACCTAACGTGTGGATTATGTGCATAACCCCTTAAGGGAGAGCTATATCCAGCAGTGGACTGTAATAGGCTGATAATGATGATAATTCAGTCCATAGGAAACGAGTGCCCATTCGCAATGCTACACAGATAAATAGCGAAGACCGAGCTATACTATGTTGCGTTTGTTTAATTTGTCGGAGTCTGTAGTAGTGGCTTTTATAAGGTTTAAGCGCCGGATTTCCGACTGTTCTTGTTACGAGGCGTTCTAAAACCTCTTCTGAGGTAGTGTTGGTTTGAAAGCATTATAGGGAAAAATCCATCTCCAACCTGTACCTCCACAGCCAACGCTGGCGCAACATGATGAGATAGTTACAGTGATTGATGTGAGGTACCTATTCGTTCCAGGATCTCCTGAAAGCGTTGGTGTGGCTGATGCGCTGCGGCGACCATGCGCTCACGTGCCAGGGCTCCGCACTCAAGTACCTGCCGCACGCGGTTCCTCACATGATGCTCATCTATCCCACCACAGAACTCAGGTGCCACGCTCGCTTGATGGCGGCATTCGCCTAATTATTATATTTTTATCCCCTCTCCGCAGTCCAGCGTCATAATTATCTAATCATAACATTTAATCCGCAGCGCGTACTGCGTGCTGGCGCTTGAAGCGCTGCCGCTCGGTCGCTTAGCGAAGCAACGACTACTAGCACTACTCGAACTGGTGAAAGGCCCTCTCGCGACAGAACCTGAAGCTAGAGCGCTGCTTCTGCCTCATTTAGCCGACACCTTGCAGAAGTTATTAACAGCTGCACATGAGGTGAGTGACTTATGTCCACAAAGTTGCATTAAAATAAAATATTCGGCATCTAATCTGAGGGCTAATTCAAACAGTTTGGTTAAATATTCACTAGTAACCCACCAAGGAAAAGTCTTCGTAGTTTGACTCCTGCGTGGCTATTCACGCTAGTTATATTCAGACAAGTTGAACAATTAACTTCGTCTTTGCTTAATTTTTATTTCCGACCAACACTAATGATTGATAAATTCTGTTTACAGATTATGTCTTATTAGCCTTACCACACCCGTAATCATCTAGCGCTCAAATTAAATGCCGTCTGTAATACATCCACACAAACATCATATAAATTTACATGTCATTGAAATGTTTTCTGTTTATATATACAAATTTGTAAAAAAAAATACTATTATATTACAAATACGTTAGCTATTCAGTCAAAATGTGACAAATACGTTAGCTATTCAGTCAAAATGTGAGTAAACCAATTGAACACGTCATAAATTAATATAATTTTTCAATGTGTAAATATTTTCATAATACACTTCCATTCAGTTATATTAAATAATCTCTAGCTAATACAACTACTGATATATCTCACTCAAGTGACAATATTACGGTCGTAATGTTAGTACAACATCAACTAACATTTACAGTTTTGAAAATATTGTATTTCATATATACTTACCTATATACATCACAGCTGGTTTGCATATAACCATTTCGTTTCCTTTGTGTACTATAATTCAGTTGTTTCGCTAATTGTACTTAATTACATATTATAAAACATTAAAATGCAACATAAAAACATATTAAGATCAACTTTAAATAGATGAAGAAATGAATGTGTAAACACTATTTGATGTTAACTAAGGTTATCTTTGGATTTCTATATCCAGATTTAAGTGTTCCTGGGGAATATGTTCTTTCATTCTGGGATTTGGTTTATGAAAATTTGGTTTGAAAAATATCCTCCTGGCACATTACACATTTAATCAGAAAGATAATAATATCATCTGAGTATGTCCATCTACGATTAAATAGCATTAGAAATATACTTACCATCACGCCTGTAATTGCTGAAGTGGTAGGCAGAAGAGTGTAATATACTCACAATAATATTAGAAAGCATTGGAAAGATGACTACTTTGAATGTATAGAACAATCTGCGAAAAGTTACATTGCATCTATAACTAAGCTTACTCTCCCGACCCTCTTATCGTTCCATTGTTGGGACATGGGTCTCCTTTTACAATGAGAGGGATAAGGCCATAGTCTGCCACGATGGCCAAGTGCGGGTTGAAGTACTCCACACGCCCTAGAGAATATTGTTTTCGAGAATGACATAGTTATAAAAATATTAAACTAGTGAGCCTCACTAGACTCACATTCTTTTGGTCAATACTAAACTCTGGAAACCGACTGGTAATATGTAAACCGAACACAGTATTGGTGTATATTTATAATGTGCTAGGAACGATTGTCGTCCTTACATGTTGGTAACATCACTTTGTATTGGTATGTACGCACCCGCCACTCCACTACTATTTTACACTACTATGTATAATATTATAAATAATTTGGTGTGCCGCCGAAATGTTGTCCATGTCTTATTGGTATGTTTGCTTTTCTCTTATTGGTATTGTTTCTTCTGGTTAAAAAAATAATCAGATAAAACGTTTGTAAAACTTTCTGGCACTCTATTGAGACGGTACCTAAGTGTCCCATGAATATTACTGTGAGTGTCTGTCATGTGCTGTTAGTATTGTGTATACTTTCATAAATTTTGCCGAAAGTGTTTTATATAATTGTGTGATAATATTTCTGCGTCCACAATAGAAAATATCCTAGCATATGATAATAGTGAATGTAAGGTAACAGTGTGTCCGTCCGTGCTAAACACCACACCCAGTAATGGTATGTATGCACTGATTCGTTGGCGACGTGCGCGTACGGGCGGAGGTGCGGGCGAGTTTGAGGCCAAAATTGGTTAGGATTCTATATTGTATCTAATATGTTCTATAACTGCCTAAGATACTGTACAATACACACTCACGGATCATTCCTTTGCTCGATCGTTTGTTACATTATTTAAAAGTTTTGCGTGTACCCTTACTGTGTACGTGTTAATTAATGAGACCTTTTCAATGTTTGTTTTAAGTATTTGTCTTCTTTGTTTCAATTATTCTAAGATGACAGTAAAATGTAATTCTTCAAAAGTAGTGGCAAAATAAATTTAAATTTACACTTTTATTTCATTTTCTATTGAAAAATGTTATTGTCTCAAGTTATAACATATGATGCATAAACACGCGTACAACTTCCACCTTAATTTACATTTCTTATACATACATAGACATTTCAAGTTTATACACTTGTTGGTTTACAACCGATTCTCGCCTCAAACTCACGCGCTACAAAGTCGTCAGTTGGCTGGCAGGGATGTTCGTGTTGGTCGCCGGTGTCAAGAGGTAAGCGCACTCGCTACGCATGTCATGTTACGCACTCATTTCGTATTGTTTCCATGTTGTCGACGTAAGTAAATGT
The DNA here is from genome assembly GCA_018245635.1 of Mimoniades versicolor eupheme. Classification (NCBI taxonomy): domain Eukaryota; kingdom Metazoa; phylum Arthropoda; class Insecta; order Lepidoptera; family Hesperiidae; genus Mimoniades; species Mimoniades versicolor. The sequence continues at coordinate 4,809 of DWDW01001001.1, forward strand.
TGTGTGTTGTATTATAACTTTTATTGTAATGTTAGAGTATTGTAGAAACCAATTGTTTTGTTTGCAAGCTTATAATTTTTTATTAACAACAAGCGACATTCTAAATCATCAAGGTTTTCTGTAAAATATAGTAAATTAAATATGAAAATGAAATTAAGTAAAGAAAATGAAATTAAGTAATTGGTTTATTTGTTTTATATTTTAACGTTTATAAGGCTTTACGTTATTTCTTTTATTTATGAGGATACAATAAATGTATTCCTATTCTTTAAGAACAGTTAGCATCAGGTTTTAATTGAACGATATAGAATGTTGTCATGGCTATTACTTTCAGAGTAAGTACGTGTTCGGAGTACGGAGTACGTATCGCGCCAAATCCTATCGGAAGCTGTTGGTGTATTAAGTCCCAACAATGAGATGAAATCGATAATGATGATGTCTAATTGTTCTCTGTATTCAGAGAGTATTCACAGATAAAAATCATACGCTTAAATTGTTGTAATACTGAGATCTAATAACTTTTGTAGCATGTCTATATAAAAAGACAGAAATGTCTAATTTCAAAATCTATTGGTTTCTACATTACTCGTATAATCATTCGTGTATACTTACTTGGCACATTATGTTAATATCACGTTGTGTTTGTCATATTAATATCATTAGTGTTAATATATGTTTTCTGTTTAAGTATATAGTATGATAACTGTAGATATGTTACGAATAGTTGCATAATAACTTGAAGTTTGTATATAATTGAATTGTGTTTTGTATGGTACTATGTACTTCAATTGTTATGTGACTACATCCGTTTTTATTGTAGAATTTGTGCTTGTAGAGAACTAATGAGAGCTCTTTCGTAATGGTTAATAAACTTTTTGATACGTGTATAAATATTTTTGCCGTGAATTTAGTCATGTTTATCATGTTTTGTTGAATTATTATTAAATTTGCTTCTTGTGCTTAGTTTTTTTTTAATTTCATCAGTTCTCTATTGCAATATAATATATTGCAGATAATTTTTTTATTTAATGAGTCATGAGTATTACTGCATGATTTTTGTCGCTTTATCTAACACAAGAGATAATTGACTGAATTTTTAGAACAGAATTTAAAACTGAAAAAACTGGATTCCTATGTTACTGTTATTTTCATGTCTTTGTAGAACAAAAAAATGTTTTTTTTTTAAATTATAATCATAGTCAATATTCTCATAATTTCGTTTTATAACTAATATATTAATTGGCATATATTAATGTACGTTGATTAGGTTTTTCAATAAATCTTTTGTTTTTCTAAGAATCGATAAATTCGATTATTGTGTTGTGTGAAGGACCTTTGTACAAGATTTTTTGCAAAATATTTAAGTGTTTTTGCTTTATTTTAATATTTGTACAGTTTACGTGTTTTTTCGACTTAAACGTTCGTATAACGTTTGGAGATAGAAGCACTACGAGTATTTACAGCTAAAACGTCACGACGACGACAAATATCTCCAACGAGATTCAAAGATTGGTACCTAACAAACGAATCGGGCTTAACGTGCCCTTCGAAGCATAGAATTGCGCCTGGACATTAGCTACTACTGCGCAAATGTCAGCTCACTTTGCTAATCCCCGGCAGTCCAATGCATCGGTAGTTGGGGTATATGTATACCTAGCACTAAGATGATTACAGATTCTTAAAACTTGCTTGTGTATTGGTCTTACATTTGTGTCAATGTAATTTGCAAAAAATCAAATATCCTTCTTGGTGTTCCTTTCATATTTTAAAATTAACCGCAGCATTTTAATTATGCTGGTTTTGTTGCTTGGTTGTTAAAAGGTTCAAAATTATAAGATTTTTTTTAAGGGTTCTTCACACACACTTGTTTAAGTAACGCACACGCATCTTGAGGTATGCACACAATTCGTTAGCTAACTATCAATTTAAAAAATAATCTTTTCTATAACCATCACAAAAAATATCTTTAAAAAACATTATATTTTCAAAATTTGTCAGCTATACTATGTAATTTATGCTTCTATGACACATATTTAAGTATCTATCTATGTGTGGGCATGGTGGAGTGATTTTCGTGTGTTTGTGTGTGTATGTCGTTTTTGGGGATCTAACTGTGGTTCACAATGAAGATGATTAGACTTATGTTAAGTTCAAGTTAAGTATGTAAATCAGACAGAAATTTTTCGTACTTAGTAATTTCTTTTGTTTATGAAAAATCATAATAAGTAATAATCTCCCTCCAAACAGTATATTTAAGTATTTCCAATTGTATTTGTATAATGTTGAATTATAATACTTAAGAAGATTTTTACATTCCATTTCATGTTGTCATGTCATTATTTCATTTCCCATAATTGTGAAGATAGACCCATGACTGGGTTTCACGACAGTGAAATATTCACAACTTCTTCGTTTATCGAGGAAGTGTGCAGATGCACATATATGTATATCGTTAAATAAATTAAATATCTATCACTTATGCACTTCTTTTTTATTCATTTTTTTGCTTGTATTTTTTGGGAACCACGGGTATTGTTGTTAATTTTTTTACAATGTGTGTGTTTTCTGGTAACTAATATATAACTTACTTTTTACTGAACACCGTCTAATAAAATCGTTTCTTCTTTCGTTCTCCCGCTCATTCTCTCTCTCTCTCTCTGTGTTTCTCCTTTAGGAATGAGTATTTGGTTTATTGTATTGTATATTGTTTATTGTACCGTTTATATAAAATTAAACTATTTAACAATTATACGTACAAACTCTACATTAATAATAATGAAGTTTAATCTACATTAATAATATTATTTATTTATCACAAATCTTATACATGTACAATGCAACACAATAACATAAAAATTATATTTATATATTATATTCTTTATTTTACAAAGAGATATAAAATAATTTTCTACTTCTACGTATACTTACATTTAATTTCAACAGTAACAAAACGCAACGTTTTTGATGTCGTGATGTTTAATATATGATGTTTTAATGACAATCTATTTTTAAAGCCATGTTTTTCAATTAATATTTATTAATGACATTAATGTCGTTAACAAGCGAGCTTCAGGTGTCGCTTGTAATTTTTTTTGTGTGCAAACTTTCGATGTGACGCATGCCTTACATTCATGGGTTGTTTTTCATACCTTAAACACTTACCCATCACTATGGCATCATGTTTTCTGACTCCAGCCTTGCTATGTATAACTCTCAACCTTGTTGTATTCTGTTTAATGTTGGGTGCAGATAATAGCGGGCAATGATGACCATTGAAAATTGGGCGTAAAATAAGAGCGCTGATATAAATTACAAAAGTGATTGTTCGCATTAAGAAGCAGCGTATGCAAGAGCGATTTGTTCTTTTTCCCGTTATATAAAATCAACAACCCATGGGTGTGACTTCCGTTAATTACAAAATGACATGTAAATCAATTAATCAGTTATCTAATATTTGTACATACGTCCGTACATTAAAGGTATTATGGAGACTAACGGAATTTGAAAATCCACATGATATTCATTTCAATTTAGAAGAAAGATATACTTGTCATTTTGTAGTTCTTAATACGCTGAAAATGCTTACGTTCATAGATTTTGATTATATTTTTGCTGCACCACGCGACAATTGTTTGCACTGTTTGAAAATACATTTTACTGATGTATTAAAAACATATAAATTAAAAATATTAAACTTTAACAATATAATCAAGAATTCCAGTGTTGACAATGTGTTCGTGCTGCCGCTTAAAATTGTGACGACTGATCACATGCCGGACTACAGAAGGAAAGATGAAAAGAAATACAATATAATTATATCAAAGAATAAGTCATGCAATACTTATTTCACTTTGTTTGAACTCTCAAGTTTTAAAATACAATACGTTATCATTGAAATAAAAAATCCGTTGTAAATAATTAAGTATAGTTTAAATAATGAGCTATAATGTGATTAGTTTGAATCAAGTCGGTCCTTATGTCGTTGGCGTGTGGTCATCGCATCAGTGCGCATCAGTGCGCGCGGCTAGTATAGTGCGGTGTGCAGCTGGAGCGCGAGGCGGCGCACAAGCTGCGCTCCGTGGACAAGGCGGCGCGCCTGCTCGGCGCCGACAGTGCGCGCAGACACCCGTCCGCGCGCCGCACGCATCTCGTACGTACCGCCCGCCTCTCTACCGCCCGCACAACGATTCATCACTGCACCACGATACATACACATCCAGTGTTGTCGACTTAATCATGTATTCCTTTTTTATACTATAATGATAAACGACTCAAATTGATCCCTTTGAATACCAAATGATTTACATAATATTCCAAAATCTATATCTTAAATCACCGCTAATGTAATACATATTTATGTTACATGTAATTGTTGTTCGTTGTGATCGGTGCTGCCATATCATGCGACCTCATGGTTGTGTGGTGTAATATTGTATGTGTGTAAGTGTGCGTGCATGCGTACGTACCAGTGTACGTGCGCGCGCTTGGTTGAAATGGTTTTATACAATATTATACGATACAGATTTGTAGCATCTTATCAACTGTTATTACACCCGCTACCTGCATGATTTCGCGCACGTAGCGATTTTCCGAATCTTTTTGGATTAATTTTTATTTTTATTGTTTTTTTTTAAACGTTACATAAAAGTATGAAATATGGTGTCCTCAATTTTGTTAAGTATTCAACCAGTCTCACTTTATATACATTTCTGTTTAGTATAGTTATTTCGTTGTTTAGACAATAATTATAAGTACCTAGCATCAACATTAGTGGATAATTACTAATATATTTGCCAGGAAACGTGTTCTCTTATGTTCATGTACCCTTTTATTTGTATTTGGTATCTTGATGCGATTATAATGCCTAACCACGAAGAAGAATATGAGAGAAGTATACACTTAGATACGTATATTATTAATGTTGCGGTCTATGTTAGTGTTGTAGGCAGACACAGTACGAGGTACATATATGTATGTATATACATATATTTGGTTTTTTTACGTTTTTAATTTTCCTACAGGTTGTTATTAGTGGCGTATTATAATTAAACCTAATTTACAATTAGTATTACATATTTTCACAATGTTGCCTGACATTATTATATATAAAAAAGTTTCTTTAATTCTATGCAGCCGAGGCGTTAAACAGCAGAGGTCAGTGGTAATTTTCGTGACTAAAGATTTAAATGTTTATTTCTTTAAAAATTACTTTCTGTTTAGTATTTTTAATGTCCCAAATTTTATTGTAAAAATATAAGTGTAAATTCTATTGAGTTTTATTTTAAATATTATAAAAAAATAGCAGAGTTTAATATAGTTAACGTTTGCCTTTTAGTCTTGTATAAATTTACTCGCAATTATGTATTACATGAAAGAATCGTATTAGCTTTTGCTGTTATAAATGTCCTTTTTTTTACAGAGCGTTATCACAATCTTTGTGTAGATATTCATGTATATATTTTGGTGATAGCTCGATTATTTCCGAATCTATGCAAGTGCTAGTTACAGTGTCAACCACTGCTAACATAAATGATATCACGACATATTATAATCGGGCTATTAAAAAGTCAAGCGAGAATTGAGAGATACTTTAAACGCGTTGATGGTTATGAAACAGTAGGTGGGTACTAATTTAGCCCCACGCACGAACACAGGTGGAGCTGTGCGTAGAGACGTTAGGGGAGGTGGTGACGTTGCTCGCCCGGGACGACGTGGGGCCCGTGCAGGCGGACCGCGCGGAGCTGGCGCGCTGCCTGCTGCCCACCGCGCAGCGCACCGCGGCCGCCATGCTGCGGGAGCGAATGAGAGACGAGGCGCCCTCTGTGCCGGCTGACCAACTTTTGGTTTGTATTGCTCGTACAATTGGCTTGGATGTATATAGTTGATAGGTAATGCAGTAATAGGCACTTGATAATAATCAAGATTATATTGTGCGTTGAGAGGAATTTGAACATTAACAGATGAAGTAAATCGTGTTTGAATTTTGACTTCTCTGTGTTTAGTTTTCTTACGGAATAGTATCAGTAAAGGAAAGAGCTTAGTAAGTAATTGATGAATATGTCCGAAGCTCCCAGGAGCTGACGTTACTTACATATCTAATCATTGAAGCAAAAGAAATGTAGACTTGCTGTAGTGCGAGTCTTTTGAGATATGGGTTAGTACCATCATTGGTGGTCTTTAAACTGTTTCAATGTCCAACATCTATTTGTATAACTGCCCGATACATAAAAATACTCATTACAGTCGACCACAAACGACCAACCATTTATGAATTGATAAGATGGGACGTTGCTTGATATTTACTTTTGACTTGCGACCACTATTAGGTAAAAGTAAAAGTACATACTGCTGAGTAGGCACAGCGTATGTCCACATGCCCACATGAATAACACTAATAGATATTAACATGTTTTTTGTGCGACTTTTTCACCCGACCTATAACATTGTATGATATTTATTAAATGTATTGCATACCTTATAGTGATTACAAAAACAATAGCCTCACCACCTATTCCATAGTGGGACGTAAACGTAACTGGTGAAACACGGGAACGTATTAAACTCGTCAGCTTACTTCTTCGGAGATTACAGGCATAATGTTATATTTACGAATAAGGAATTACAGTGATAGTCGTGTGTCGGTGTGTGTGCAGCGGCGCGTGGTGTGCGTGCTGCTGGAGATGCTGCGGCAGATGTCGGAGGAGCAGTACGCGGGCGTGCAGCGCGCGCTGGACGCGGAGGCGTGCGGCGGCGCGGCGGCGCTGGCGGCCGACTCGCTCGCCTTCATCGCCGCGCTGCTGCAGCGGCCCGCCTTCCGCCCGCACTGGGCCGACATGCTGCACCTGCAGCACTACGTCATGCTGCACGCGCTCAGGTGCCGCTCGCTGTACTCTCCGCGCTCGACGGCATTCCAACTTGTATATGAAGTTTGCAAGCCATCTAGTAACTAGAACGAGCTCCGCTTACGAGTAGTAAAAGATCCAATGGCTGTGTGTTGAGTCAGGTCAACGAATCAATATTATCATTTCTTAAACTTGACTTTTCTACATACATATTTTTTCAGATTATTATCGACAACTCTCATTTCGCGCATGGGCTCTACGGACCAGGGCGAGGCGGAGTTAATCAAGGCGTCTTTACGGGAGTGGTTCGTCACCACCGGCCTGGTGGCTGCTGCACCGGCGCTGCAGTTGGAGGCGCTGCCTGCTGCGAGGCAGCAGCGCGCACTCGCGCTGTACGGTGACTTGAGGCGGACCGCTGCTAACGCGCTGCAAGATATGTGGTACAGTCTCGGTGAGTGTACTTTGGACTAATACTCGACCTCAGTGTACAATACAGTGAACTAATCCCATGTTTACAATAAGCACCTTTATAACAAGCGAGCGAACTTAATCCCTAAGACGCATCTTAAAATTATTTATATTCATAGTTCATTTGTTTCTGTCTTATGCTGCAGGTGAATACAAACACGAATTCATACCGTTGCTGGTGGGTCCGTTCTTGGAAGTGAGCTTCCTACGGGACGACGTGGTGAGAAACACGACGATACCGCTCTTCTTCGACATGATGCAGACCGAATATTCGCATAACGTCGCCTCTGGAGACTGCGGTCAGTGTTTTTCATATTACTAATAATCAATGTACAGTAATAATTGAATGTTAGCATTTTAATTTTATACATCTATTGATTATAATTATGTATAAACAGGCAACAATTGTACGTTTATGATCGAAAGTTTAAATTTGTCTAATGTAACAACTTAACATCACGCCTGTAATCCCCGACAATGTAGGCAGAGAAATATAGAGCACTCCCA
>DWDW01001002.1:0-12621 GCA_018245635.1 Mimoniades versicolor eupheme
AACCGCTGAAACGTGGGAGTATTCTGCATTCCTCTGCCTACCTCTTCGGGGATTACAGGCGTGAATTTACGTTAAATATATATGTAAGTATATTAATTCGCGATACAAATAAATACTTGTGGCCATCGAACAAAATATCTGTCCTGGGTGGGAACCAAACCTAAAACACTATATCCAGCAGTGAAGTTCTTTGAAGAGCCTGAGCTAATGCACTAGTATACAAAATCATGACTAGTTTAACATCCCACTCTCTCCTCTTTCACATATATCAGCACTAACTAATGCGCACCAAAACATTGAACAACCAACTGTGAGAAACATCGTAGGTAATTTGAGAACGAGAGACACAAAAACAACTTTAATATTCATCATGTCGAAGGGCCACGACGTAGCAAACATACGAAGTACTTTCGTAGCGATCTGACAAAAAACGAAAACAAAAAACTTTCTGTCCTTTGGTACATAATGATTACGTAGAACGACTACGGCGTAGCAATGACTTGTCAAAGATATCTACAGCGATCTCCAAAGGTAAGAGCAAAAATTTTTTTCTTCTTAACCGAGTAAAGTCCGGGCATTGAATAGACATTTGACTACACGTTGCAAAAAAGTTACGATGTAAGAAAATTACTAAACAATATACGTGATGTACAAAGTTTGTGCTTTGAATACGTAAACATTATGTGAAATTTAACAAAATTTGCATACAAAACTTGCGTATCATATTCCGTAGTGCGATTAATAAAGACGAAACATGAACAAGCAATTGTTTTTATATGACATTTTACTCGCTTAGAAATTTTGCTATATAAATTTGATCAAGTAATGCAATTTATTTTCACAGACCGGATTAAAAAGACACACGTCGTTAATAAATGGTACAGCAACAAAAAACTTCTGTACACAGCACAGACTCGTAAATGTTCACGATAATGTGTTTATTAGAACACAAAAACCCCTTTATGTATTTTCCGTGGACCGATTTTGTTACAAATTTAGTACGCCATTTGTTAATGTTATAACAAGATCGGGATTATTACTGAGCTAAGAGTGCTTTTATTAATATACAGTTTAGTAAACCACTATTTAAAAGCGATTTACATAAGTATTATTCTTCTTCTTCTTCTCCGTAATTCATCTCCTCAATGCAGAGGACTGTGGCTCCTTCATGTTACAGTCCTTTTGATTATGTGTCTCCATACTGTTCTCTCTTCTGCAGTATGCAGAGCATCACGGAGTGGTGTCCCGAGTGCCTCTCTTACTTGGTCAGTCCATCGTCTGGGGTCCACCACGGGGTCTTTTTCCTGCCATATTGCCGGTGATTATTAGGTTCACCATATTATCTTTGTAAGCATTATAAAGCAATATAAATTAAACACTTTTAATTAATAAAAAGTTAATGAGGCTTGAGTGAAAATTGACGGCCAGGGTGATAAGGTTAAAGATAATATCCGACACGCCAACAACATACTCAACTTTGGGGATTGCCTACATTCAATGATTAATAGCAGTTTTCCCTACAATTTTCTTAATGAAATGCGCAAAAGAGACTCGGCGAAGTAATTACTTAACAAAACACGTTCATGATAGATATTATCAAGACAGATTTTGGTGTACGAGAATGACATTTTGACATTTTGTCTACCTCCATAGAAGCAAATCATCTATACCTAATTATTGAAAATATTTATCGTGATGACGTAACAACAATTATAAGAATAAACTGTTAAAAAACACACGCACACACGCACATGCAAACAAATATGTACGCATACACTAATATTCAATTACATTTTGATTTTAGTAATTTAATAAAATTAATAGACTCACCACCAATTCCATAGTGAGTCGTAAACGTAACTGGGGGAACGTGGGAGTGTACTACACTCCTCTATCTAGTTCTGCGTCGATTACAGGCGTGATGTTAACTTTATTTAATAAAAATATATACCTACGTAATAATGAAACATTTAACGACTTAGCAAAAGTCGTGTACCTACTGTACTTATTAATGTCATGTCGTCATGAGTAAGAAAACTTGTTAATATATGTATATCATATGTATAATGTAACGGTAAATTTCATAGCTTGTGGCCATACATAGCGTTACACGAACACTCCGTATTATGTGTGTGAAGCATCATTATTTTATTTTCGTAATGCTGTATTGTCTATATTATATGGAGAAATATAGCTTATAACTGGCTATTACTAAAATAGAGCACAAATCACGTATGGTTAATTATACATTTGTTAGCCCACGAAAGTCAATTTGTGTTACGAACTACACTGCCTTCCTACATTCTTCAAGATGAAATGGTGACATCTGATCCACATCAACAATATGCTTTTAATGAACAATGAAAATGTACCCTCGTCATTGTAATACTCCCTCAGTTATAGCAATAGGAAATCCAATTCTAAATTTAATCAAAACTTTTAGTTCCGTTTGCGCCGATTTCCGCGGTGCCGTTTATCCGTAGTAGGTACTCGTAGGTACCTGCAAAGGCAACATCTAATATTTCTTACTCGGAATCTAATAGTTAAGCAATTAATAATTTATTTCCATGTAGTAATATATTAATTGCAATGAACTAAATAATGTAGCAGTTTATTGTTTCATTTAATAATTATTGATTGGTCGGTCTTGACTCGTTTGTCTAATATAATCACGCCTGTGATAACGCGAAGGAGTAAACTGAGGAGCGTTCTACACTCCCACGTTTTACCAGTTACGTTCACGACTCACTACCGGGTTGGTGGTGAACCTGTTGTCGTGCACAAATCCAGATTCCAAGCCACTACTAGGAATTTCAATTTAGAACATTGAATAGTATGTGACGCGGGATCGAACCCAGGATCTCTCCATCAGTATTCGCGCCTGCAACCACTTCTCATTCAAGTTGTAGATAAATCTTTTATTACTTAAAAATCTGACTTTCTAATATTATCTATCAGGAACATATTTTGCCAAGATTTTACTTCGCGGAGTATCTTTTGCGGACATCATTAAGATTTTTTTGGAAAAACTAGTATCAAGCATAAGTGTAAGGAATCCGCAAAGTTAAGTATATTATTGGCGTATCGAAAACATTTTTAACATTATCATCCTGTCTGTAAATTTTCATTCAAGCGTCATTTATTAAATTAGGTTAGTTTATTCATAATACATGTTTACTTTATATTGACATTGCTTATGTAAATCGCCTTTAATTATTGCTTTAGTGAACTGTATGCTAACAAAAGCACTGCCGGCTAAGTCATAATCCCGAACTTGTATAACAATAACAAACGGCGTACTAAATCTGTAACAAAGTCTATTCAAGACAAAGTTATACTCTAAGAATAATAACAATGGGGTTTTTGTGTTCTAATAAACATAATCGAGAACTTTTACGAGTTTTTACTGACTGACATTTGACTATGACTGACTGACTTTTACTAACATTTGTTATAGATACATATGTGTTCTTGGTACTAGTACCAAGTTACTAGTAATCTCAGAATGAATGTATTGAAATTGCCTGATTACAATCGTTAATTTTTATTGAAATTGAAATACCACATGAACGCAACTGCTTATTGACTGTTTGTGCGATGTAACTATGTAGTACAGTAGTTAGAAAACCTGACTACTCACTGAGATTAGAGATTACAGAGACAATCTCTTAAATTTCTAATGAAGGACACTTCTAGGTCAAGTATCTTATTAAATAATATTAAATAATATTGCGAAGTAGGTGAAAATTTACATACTTATTCATACTTAGTCAGGACTTTAAAAATTTATTGTCCTCCTTTAGGGTGGTACCTACGAGAATAACAGCAAACACCCAGACATGTATTGATAACATTCTTACAAACATTAAAAAATTCAATACTGAGATACTGAATCTAGGAATATCGGATCACACAGCCCAATTGATAAAAATCCCTTCAAAGTTAGGTTTCGTTGAGAGATATTGGTATATTTTAATAAGAGATGTAACTGGATACATAGACGTTTTTATTGAATATTTATCTCAAGTAAATTTCAGTTCGGTGTTTAAACAATCAAATGTAGATATGGCATATTCAGAATTTATTGATATTTTTAGCACACTATTTCATTTATGTATACCTATAAGAAAAATTCAAAAAACATACAAAAAAAAACCAAATTGGAAAACAAAAGGTATAGCAAAAGCAACGAAAACAAAACGTCTCATGTATCTTAAAGTACAAAAGACAACTTTTAAACCCAGTATGCAGCGATACAAAGACTACTGTAAAATACTTAAGAGAGTTATAAAATATTCAAAAATCATTAGCAATGAGAGGCATATCTTGAAAAGTCAAAATACATCTAAAGCTACTTGGGAAGTAATTAATCAAAATACAGGAGCTGTAAATAGTATAAAAACAGATATAGAATGTTTAAAGAAAAATGATTATTTAATATATAAACCATTAGAAATTGTAACAGAAATAAATAAGTACTTCATTAATTTGGCTGCTGATACTTTAAATAAGCCCATCAATTACAAACCAACTCAATCTAGAAATCCTAAAAGCATATTTATGAGGCCAGTTGACTCAAATGAGATTTTAAAAATAGTCAAGACACTCAAAAATAAAACTAGTGCCGGACATGACGATATTTCTATTCAAGTTATTAAAAAATGTATCAATCATATTGTAGAGCCTTTAGTATTCATTATAAACCTTTCACTGGAAACAGGTAGATTCCCAAGTGATTTGAAGAAAGCTTTAATAAAACCATTAAATAAAGGGGGCTCTAGATTGGAAGTTACAAATTATCGTCCTATAGCGTTATTGCCTAGTTTTTCAAAAATTTTTGAAAAAGTAATATATGTTAGACTCACTTCATTTATGGAACATTGCAAAGTGTTGAACTGCAATCAATATGGGTTTCAAAAAAATAAAAACACAATACTAGCTGTCTTTCAATCTTTGCAATTGGTCTGGAATAATATTGATACAAAGAAAAATTGTGTAGGACTGTATTTAGATCTAAGTAAGGCTTTTGATTGTGTAGTGCATAATATTCTTCTGACACAACTAGAAAATTTAGGAGTAAGAGGAATTTCATTAGACCTGATAAAATCATATCTCGAAGGCAGACAACAAGCCACATGCATGAACGTTTACAACCAAGAGACAAAAGAGATAGAAAAGGTCATATCAAATATGGAACCAATCTTACTTGGAATTCCTCAAGGAAGCATATTGGGACCCCTATTCTTTCTTATATATATAAACGAACTACCAAGGATTATTAGGCATCTTTGTATAATGTTTGCTGATGATGCTACAGTTCTCATATCGCAAGGGAAATTAAATGAATTTGAGTTCGAAAATGAAATAATGAAAACGTTAAGAGACATTAAGGAATGGTTAACAACAATAAATCTATCTATAAATTTAAATAAAACTAAAATTCTACAATTTAGAAATTATAAAAGAGCGCCCGTTAAAATAAACATAACAAATTCTGGTGAGAAAATAAAAGAAGTCTCAGAAACTAATTTCCTTGGTATCATGGTAGACTCTCATTTAAATTGGAAATCTCATATAGATAAAATTAATAAAAAGATCTCCTCTTACACCTATCTATTGTCAATGTTGTCTAGCAGGGCGTCCCAAGAGATTATAAAAAAAGCCTATTATGGTTATGTTTTCCCTCAACTGTCATATGGCATAATATTTTGGGGAAATTCTGTGACTGTCCAATCTACGTTTATATTACAAAAGCGCTGCGTAAGAATAATTTATAGAAAATTTAGTACTGACACACTCCGCGACACTTTTAAAAATGAAAAGATACTAACTCTAACGTGTATTTATATTTTAGAAATATGTTTGTTTGTAAAGAAGCACGCTAATGATATATTCATTAGTAAGAGCTGTGGTCATAGAATTATGAGAACTGCAAATAAGTATAATCTATGTGTGCCTAATTCAAGAAGTGCCCTGTTCAGTAAAAGTGCTTATGCTAGTGCAGTTCGAATCTATAATTTGTTGCCATTAGATATAAAAAAATCGAAGGTCCCAGCTTTAAAAGGCAGCTTAAGATGTGGCTTTTATCGATGTCTTTCTATAACTTGACTTTCTATAACTTTCTATAACTATGAGTACTATGATTATAAACATTTATAAAGTGTGAATCTTATTATAAGTATTTGTATAAAATAATACTTTACTTACAATTTATAAAAACTATGTTTGTGGCTATCTTTAAATATCTATCTATAAATAATAAGCTATCTATATATATTGAATGTCCGAAAAGGATAAACTGTTGTGTCGACTCTATTTTATAAACATCTGTAATGTATATAGTTACTATTCAATAAATAAATAAATCAAAATTATATTTGATTGAGGGATCATTTTTTTTCAAATACTCCGATCTTTACTTTCAAAATTTTAGCAAGTATAAATCCCTCGTTACTTAATCTTTTCCAAAAGAAGACTCGTACCTTTGAGGTACTCATTGCGGTAACCAAAAAAAACTTTCTACGTTTGATTTTAAAATATTAGCATGATATTCGTTTTAAACATATATAAAATCATCCAAATCCGTTAAAAGTTCTAATCGTGGAAGTACATTATGAAGAAACGGCGACAAACAAATTAAGTACCTAGTTAAGTACAATAATATTTCTGAAGAGTGACAAGATAACGCACAGTGGACGGAAAGCATGTTTCATCTTGGATTCATTTCGTCTGGATCCTGGGCTTAGGTTAGATATATATCTCTTAATTAATTACCGCGTCGTGACACTTAGGAATAGTGAACACTTACTGTACCTTTCTCCTTCCAAATTTATTTTCTGTGTACTACAGTACTATGAATTCATAGTACATACTCCATTTCTTTTATACTAAAGTATATTGTAGGTTCAAATTAGACTAACATACTGAGTTCCAAATGAGACCAATTATAGGTGCGCGTCTATCCCTAATCACCGAGATGAAACATCTTGCGTCATATAGGTCTGATACTCTCGAGAAGGTGGGCAAGGGATTAGATTCTTCTCCCTTTAATAACTATTGGTCCGATGCACATTTTGTATTTTACAATTTTCAGGTCAAGAAATTTATGATGAAATTATTGAATTAAAAAGGGTTAAACATGTACAGGCCAAGATAATACCGTGCGCAAATGAACCGACAATTTCTTTGTAACTGAAGCTAAGGGAATAGTGCAAAATACTCAATTTTTCCAGTAACGTTGGCAGGGAACATTCACTTTGGCACTTTATTTTATCACCCCTAGAAAAATATAGCTTTCTGATGCTAGTTCAATATCGTTTCTTTTAAAACAAGATTGAACGAGCTTAGCCAGCGGCGCGGCGGGAGGAAATGGCGGCCATTTTTAAATCACATATTCAAGTCATATCATATTAAACACCGAACAAGATTAACGTTTTACTTGTTTATTATTAAGTCCTTGCAAAAAGTATGTAAGTTTTTTAATGACAAATATTTGCATTAGTAAATAAATGGGGTTGAATCCAATCCAATTATAATTTTAAATAATTATGTAGATCGGAAGATTCGGCAAAGCATTGGTAGCTCGTTTGCTGTTAGTGATGTTCATAGGTGATGGTGAGCAATTATTACTTATCATCAGGCGCTGATCTGCCCGTTTGCCAGTTTAAATACCTATTAATAAAAATTGTATCATTACAATTGCCCCACCAGTTATGAGGACTTAAAAGCCGCAAGACAGACAATTTCATATGTGTAAATAAAGACAATATTTCGGAATACGTCATCAAAAATTTCACTTTCATGGTTGTATCATATGTATGTCGTAATAATGTAGCATTGTGCTTCTAATTATCTTTTACAATGGTTACAATTTTATGGTTAAAATTATCTTTTACAATAGATCATGTTAATGGACACTTTATAAAGATACTAATTGACCCAGCCCGGCTTCGCACGCGTCCAACCAGATTTAACCACACTGTGTGAAGTGTGCAAAAATAATAAAGCTTGTTTGATTTTAAAATGTTTAACGTAACATCACGCCTGTAATCCCCGAAGAGGTAAGCAGAGCAATGAATGTAGAACGCTGCCCCCACGCTTCACCAGTTACGTTTACATCCCACTATGCAATAGGTAGTGAGGCTATTGCCAATATACTGGACACATATCCCGACTCCGGGTTACTACTACAAAATCTAAATTGGAAAAATTTAGTAGTACCCGACCCGAGAATTGAACCCAGGACCTCTCGATGTTTAAATAGATATTAAACTATTGTATAGTCAAAAGGAATACTACTGACTGTGGAATACTGTACAATATGCTGTTGGATAGTTATTTAGCCAATCTATTGCACTTAAATTTCATGACAAAGTTTTCCAACAAATCCGATAATTTGAAATTTGGCTGTGGTAACGTTGTATAGCAAATTTTATTGTCGCCGGACCAACTTAACGTTAATTCGGGGATAAGACTTATTTTCAATAATATTTATTTCGTTATTTCAAATTTACAACAATTATTGTTGTAAATTTGATTGTAACAAACTACATATTATGTTTATAGAGTAAATTATTATTTTACTAAAGAGTTGATAACGAACTGCGTTCACTACGCTGTGAAATGAAAGATATTCCTTGCACTTGCTACTTCCCACAATTTCGACTCAAAACGTATGACGAAATGAGCTTTTATCAACCTTAACGGGATCGTTGCACTACTGCTGCAAGTGACAGGTAATGTTCGTTTTTTAAAATTCAAATTACCGCGCATGCCTGTCAACGGCCAGCATTCTAAATTCAAAACGAATTGAATTGACAGTTATCCACATATTCTATTTTTGTTTCTGTCCACCTGCTACGTGATTCCCGTGAAGAGCTCATTTTATTTAAGTGCTAGGTACTTCCATTGCACCATTCGTAATAAATATATTCTAGCACTCATTTCGCTGTTAATTATTTATCTAAGAAAGAAATAAATTTAGATACCGTTTCTTAGGCTTCTGTCTTAAGATACAGTTAATTGCTAATGCATTGTCAGTATCTAGACATGAATATGAACCGGTATGTTGTTAATATTAAGTATAGAAAATCCCAACTCATTTCCCCTTGATTAATTGTCAACTTTGTGTTGTAGTCATTGGTCCCAAAGGACAATTGCGCGGAACAATGAACGAACAACATTGTGTTATAAGGCCAGGAATTTAATAAATTATTCACATTGTTGTCGAAAGAAGCGGGCTTTCATGTTATAATTGTTTTGCTTTTTTTGCTTCTTATAATCACGTAAGGAAATAGAACGTGTGAAGTTAAATGCCAAATTATCATGTTTCCAGTTTAGGCTTAATATATTATCGTCACGCCATGCGCCAGAGCTGTTATGCGGAGAACAACGACTATCAAATATTTCTTGTATATAGATCTCTCGTAATAGTATCTCCACTACAACTATTTCTACCGCAAAACTTGTTCCGAAGTATATGGTTAATGGTCCACATATACACCAATAGTGATAATTTCAGTCTCGAGGGAAAGCTAGACTTGTATCTAAGTTGAAACGTAATACTACACTCATACTAACCCGCATTACTTGGACTAATGTATAGTAACAGTTTTACTTGTGCAATTATTATCCCAGCCAAAATAATGGCCTCGTTAATAACTAATTGAATCTAACTAAATGAATCTGTTAGTCATTTCTATAGTCCTATTCGAAACCATATGTAAATATTCATGTGAGCAGCCATCAGCCGTGCTTAATACCTGTTATTTGCTAGTATTTTTATATAAAAAACTGATTTTAAGACGTATCGATTAAACAATTTTATTTGGTTACATAGGTATGAGGTTATGATTAACTTTTCCCATTATGAAAGTATCTACTATGTAACAGGGTAACGATAACAGGGTTGATGATGGTGATATTGGTGATGATGATATTGGTGGTGGTGTTGATATTTATGATGATTATATTGGTGGTGGTGGTGATATTGGTGATGATGATGATATTGTGGACGATAACGACATTAGTGATGCTGATATTGGCGATGTTGATGATAATATTGGTGATGATGACATCGATGATGATGATGACACAATTATATTAATTTATATATTATCAAGTTATACACAATAATCCTTATTGTTGTACTACATTTCAATTTAAACACACTAAGGAATATTATACTCTGTGGCCATTAATAAAATATTCTAGCAAGCCCAATTCACCCTTACACAGCATTGTCGTACAGCTATTAGTCCAACAGAGGAACAATGAGCGGAATAATGTATAACTACCATTGTGCTGTATTTTCGGTAATATAACGAATTATTGTCCATCGTGTAATTAAATAAAGCTCACTTACATTACAGCTAATTTGTATACAGTCACATGTCTTTGATATTGCGTGAATTAACAAAGGTCAGGATTTAGAGTCATACTAGTATAGAGTATTATACTAGTCATAGAGTATTATACAGTAGGCTGTGCGGATTTCGTAGAACCTTTGGTGTGCGTAGCAGGCGCGTTCAGGAAAATGCTTTTCCTTTATTTCCAGCACTGTTTTATCTAAGCTAAGATGAAAAAAAGATTCGTTTTAAAATTTAATTTAAAAATCTACAAGATCTTCATATTGTTATATAAAAATAGCTTTCTTAAATGAATGCATTTTAACAGTATATAAAAAAGATTTTCATTCAAATTACATCTTGTGCTGACAATGCAACATATTTTATTATTAATATCTCCGTTCTGCGATATTACTTAATATCTCGATGCGATTAGCGGGATCTCGTAACGACAGGACAGAACCGTCTAGACAGGCTATCCTGAAAAACAAACGCCACTCAAGCCTACATATAACTTAAACAAGCGTAGCTCAACAATTTTTTTAGATAAATATTACCGAGCGAACAATCAGTACAGGAGTAGAAGACATATGTAGGTAGAATAGTGCGGGTACACTCCCACATTTCATCAGTTACGTTTACGTCCCAAAAATGAATAAGTATGTGGTGAGTCTATTAAAATTCCGACTCGAAGCTCACTACTAGGAATTTTAACTAAAAACTCTAGTTTAAAAAATACAGTAGTGTCCGGGGTTTGAACCCAGGATCACTTGATCAGCTGTCAGCAACCATTCAAACAACGAGGCAGTAATCAGTATTAAAAATCACGTAACCTGAATAACATTTATTTCATCGTCAGCATTGTGTTACGGTCATTAGTTCTACAGAGGAACAATTGCGCGGAACAATGTGCGAACACATTTTAAAGTCACGTCCCACATTGGATAAATTTATTTCCTCTTTTCAAAAAGCTCACCGTCAGCGCTGTTTTATCTTGTGATAATTCTTCATTTACAATAACAGCGGTTGAAGTACAAATTGTATGTAGAAATGTGTTGCTTTAAGATAGGAATAAATTACAAAAAATTATAAATCTCCTTCCGCGTTATGTTTAATAATTGCTGTGTTCAGTACACGCTGAGCTGTCGTAAAATGTTTGATTATGTGACGAAACAGATGGTTTTGAGAAGATAAGTACCTATTACCAAAATTCCCCTAGTATGTGCACGATCACGAATATCATGTAATATTACCGAACGCGCGTTGTAAAAATGAAATTGCTGACTACCGAGGCAATGTGATGGAGTATGCACGAGGGATAAATCTGTAGTGGCAACGGGGAGACGTTGACAGCATACTCTATTACGCTGATTTACTTGACATCCGTATCCAAAAATCCAATTTTAATAATAAAATAACATCTGAAAATTATAATAAAACTAATAACGATAATTTAATTATGGCGATTATATTTTGGTTAGCGACTATTGTAATTTAAACTACTATGGAAGTACCTACTGTCATTTTGAACATGTTAGAAATTATGTGGGTAATTAAAAAGTCATTAGCTTCTGTCGATCTCGCGTAACCTTTCTTAGCGACTGAAAAGAAGGATACAAATGTACAAATGGAAAAGTTAAATTCCTTAAAACTGTGCTAGAGTTCTTCTCAGAAGGTGACGTACCTATATTACGGCAATTTTCAAGCTTAATGATGTTATCCGAAAATTGAACAATTTGGAGCGGAACTTAATTCGAGGTACAGAGTGAACTTCGAAATAATTCCATCTGAGGGTGATATTGAGTTCAATCTACACGATATATCTTACTTAATTTTATGTCCAAGAACTTCATTCTTTTTTTTAACTTTTTTAGCAGCAGAGTTCTTGCATTTTTTCGTACCAAATAAATATAATTTGATTTAAACAAACGCGAACTTTTAGTAGGCGTCCACCCATTTATATATGAAAAAAATAGCAAACAAAGTAAACCTTAAGCACAAGTCTCCCATTCATGAACATCTCCGACTGTATTTAAAACAAACATGTAGTAATAGGAGCGTTAGTATAGATAGTGAATGCCTCGTTAGTCGTGTTGATTGCAAACGCGACTACCGATCGGAAATTCCTGGGTTCAAATCCCAGATCGCTCAACATCAGATTGTTCTAATTTAGATTTTCTAGTACCGTACAATGGGGATATTTGAAAAAAAATAAAAACAAGATTGCATCCTTATTATTTTATTAAAAGTGAACTCAACCATAGCGAGCTTTCGG
>DWDW01001003.1:0-12621 GCA_018245635.1 Mimoniades versicolor eupheme
GCTCATCACACAAATATTTATTCTGGGTGGGAATCGAACCCACGACCCCCGGCGCAACAGGCAGGTTCACTAACCATTGCACTAACGGGCCAGTCAAAATATTTTATTAGATTATTGAGAATACAGTACCATGGTGTTCATGATACAGCTGACGAAAATTGTATTCTTCCATTTTCCAGTAACAGCAATCATTAGTTTAGGCAAAAAGCAGAACGTGTGAAATTACCTTAACAATATTACTTGCTTACAATACTGTTTTGGAGGCTGACTGGTCGTCTCCTTATAGAAACTTGCTTTCGAAATAGTTTTTCATTATAACTTTCGACTATTTCAATGGAGTAATGAAAATTATTGAATCTTTATTTTAAGGTAACTAGTGACTTATATTAATGATTCTTGAGTAGATTAATATGTTTATTCGAAAATTACAAAGTCAATGATAATAGTTTTTAAAACTATAGTGTTTTAGGACACTTATGTATTAGGATACATACGAGTATGCAATAGGATACATACATATACATTAAGATACATATGCATTAGGGTACCTACATATGCATTAGGATTCATATGCATTACAAAATGTAACGACATTACTTTACTCCTGTCTTTTTCAAAGTAAATGTAATAATAATAACCTGTGAGCTTTTCATTAATTTATATCACTTTGCACTGATCCTGCAAGCTTTCTTCGTTTTCGTTATCGCCCTCATGAAATTTGATAGCCAACTGATACATTATTTACGGCCCTACGGAGTTTATTTGTTTAGAACTTACGCCCTACCCTCTCAATAACACTTATCGGTGCCAAGTCTTCTAAGCTTTTGCAATTGGAATAATTTGAACCGCATTGATAAAGTATAAAAGAGGAATGGAGCAGATTCATGAAATTAAGCATAAGATGTGTGTGTAGTAGTAGTGTACCTTTCTTTTTTTATCTTTAACTTGACTCGGATATTGGGAAAGCATTCCTTTTTATTTTTTGCATTAAGTTATACCCATAATGCGACAACCCTGCTCTAATATGCTTGCGTCACATTCAACCTTTTTATTTATCGATGCTTTCACTGTTGTAACCTTGTGAGTATGAAACTGGCACTCTCTATTTCTGACCTTTTTCGTTCTTATTTACGTTTATTATTTATTTGTATATATATATCTGTATTATTTTTACCCATTATTTATAGAATGCCTCGTTGGTCGTGTCGGTTGCAAGCGCACCTTCTGAACGAGAGGTCCTGGGATCACACCCGGGTCAGGTACTATTGAATTTTTCTAACTTAGATTTTCTAAATGTTCCTCAGGACGTAAACGTAGCTGGTGAATCGTTTGAGTGTACTACGCTTGTTTGTCTACCTCTTTGAGGATAACAGGCGCGGTAGTGGTGTGATCGTGGATTTGACTCCCATCCAGATTAAATATTTGTGCGATGAGCACAAGTATTTGTTCTGATTGTGGGCGTAAAAATCTATGTAAGTATAATTATATTTATGTATGAAGTTTATCAGCCATCTGGCTACCATACCACAAACTCTCTTGTCGCTTGGTTTGGGATCGAATGTCCGAGGGTGGAGATGTCCCAAGGTACATTATGTTATACTCCCGAAAGATTCCATTTTGTGTTTCAACTATATAAGCAATACCTCAGGGAATAGTACAAATATATTCAATAAGTAAATACTTATTCCTGTACAATAAACACAAATTGTCTAAGTAGGTATTCCTAACAATACGAGATGTTTTATTAAATAACAATATTAGGTATTCCAAAGAAAGATATAGTTATTGAGAACGCTTCAGTGATCGTCCTACACTTTGAAGATGTCTGTATTCTTTTGTAATATTTAAATATTGTCTGGCCCTTGGGCCGGATTGGGGCGATTTGTTGATTTATTTATTTTCAATATTTAACACAGTATTTTGCTTGCGCAGTTTTTATTACGGTCATCATATAATAATAATAATGTGTTTACTAGCCACATAGGTACTACTTTTTTTGTGTAGGTAAATATTTCTAGAACGGTTACTATATGGGATAATACTGGGTTCAAATCTCAAGTCGAGTACTGTTGAATTTTTATAACTTAGTTTTATTATTGGAAACTCTTAGTAGTGGTTCGGAGTGTGGATTTGTGCCCGGTGTATGGCAATAGGCTCACTGTCAGACAGATTCTCAGGTTATGACGGCCTTGCTCAGAAGTTTATTACTGGGGCCACATTACTTTATTCTGTCTTTAAATAATTAACTTCAATTTAATTTTCGCCTTGAATCCGTGAAGTGCCGTAACGCGAATAACGTTGTGCTATGAAAGTTGCAAATAAAGCAGTCGTGCGTGAAGCTGCCAACACAGTTATGGAAGTTTTAATCCAGTATTGAAACTTTGAGACTTCTCGTACGTTTCAGTTCCACTGGGTTCTAAAGTTACCAGCAGCACATATGAAGGTTTTATGCGCCCACGTTCGGTTAACATTATTCAATTTGATATTTGTTAGTGTGCTTTATAAAGTTTTTTTTTGTTTCATGTAGATAATGGTAGCGAACAAGTAAGAAAGTTTACTTTTGAAACGGGATAAATAGCTAGCGGTTTTTAAATAATATCAAATGTAGGTTTTTTATGTTTATATAGACGTGTATTACCCTTGATTTTGCGTTGCGGTTAGGGTAATATATTCTTCTAAATATTAATAAAATCAGAAGCTAAGACTTTTATTTCATGCTATATTTAACAAATCAGTTTCATATTTTTCAAATGGGTGTAAGAAGTGCGCCTGTAAATCTACATAAATACAATATGTAAATTAAGTCATGACATACTTATGCAGTTCATGAGTGATTTGGTCGTATTGAAAATGTATTGGCCTTATGGAGATGTCACTAGAAATTTAAAGTAACCGATACTTTGGAGCTGCATTTAAATTATACCAGCGTACGTAAGACACATGTATTATTGAAGTTAACAAAGAAAATGAAATTAATACATATTTTTCTCTCATTAGATGAAGGAATATCCCATGTTAGAACTAGTTGCAAAACTTCTACCAATCTATTTACACCTCATGCACCGTTTCGCATCTATTTCTACCCCTAAGCGTCATTATATTTTCTAAAACATCCCAACACCGATAGCATAGAACAAGTTAAATACGACAGTTCAAAAATACTGACATCGGGTCGGCACACGATCGATCGTGAAAACGTGGGCATTGATTCCAGCGAACTCGACCCCATTGTTATTCAAGAGGCTCCAGCAGAGTAACAAAGAAAGTACAATCACGCTACACAGTAATTAGTGTGAAGAGGCCCTAATGGAACCGCTTCATACGTATCCTTGCGCTCATCATTTCCTCGTTAATTTTGCATCTTAAATTCAATAAAATTTATGGATTGTGAGCAGGAATGTAATTTAATTCGGGCAGACTCCTTAATTCTTTAATTTCAGTTAGGCATTTGGTATGGGCATTAGGTATTAGTGGAAAATTCTTAGTAAGTATGTTTATACACTTATATGCTTATTCGTATCTTTTTCCTATTTTAAAAAACGTAATATCACGCCTGTAATCACCCCTGTATCACGTCCCCGAAGAGGCAGGCGGAGGAATGTAGTACACTTTCACGTTTCATCAGATACAACTACGTCCTATGGATTAAGGACTAATGGAATAGACGAAACTGATGGCACATACCGGGCTCAATTCCGACTCCGAGTTGCTAGTAGAAAAACTAAGTTATGAAAATTCGATTTCGAAGTTAGAAAAACTCGGGATGAGCCCGAGACCTCGCGATTGGCAATCGCGCTTACAAACAACACGACCAACGATGTACATAGTAAATATACATATTAAACTTTTATTTCTTGCTTGTGGAACCAGTACAGCTATAGAAAGAGGCCATTCTATCATTAATATTTAACTTAACATATTTGACAGTATATCATGCAATGTATATTGCGCAAAAATGGTATATTAAAATAAATTAATTTGTTAATTGATACATATGTTCGTTCCTTCATTCATTTTTTTACTAATGATTTTAATAGAAAATAAGTTTTAAGGGTTTAATTAAAGTAATCCGTAGATAAGATTCATTTAATAATATTTTATTCAACTATACCACAAAAAAATATTATTGAATATTAACAATTGAAATAAAATTGAAACAATAAACCAATAATTAATTATTACCAATAAAAGTAATAAGTACAATATTTACCTATTTCAGATATAAAATTTAGAGATGAATTTGTTGAATACGGACATTACCTCTGCCAAATCTCACCTTAACCTATTTTCGTTCAGCCACAGCAGGTGATTAGAATCGATTATCGACGGGATCTCGATTTATGAAGCAATTAATAAATTCAGTTTCGATACCTAGTCAAATATCTACACCCAAAATACACCCAAATAATACTCAAATATGTTTATGAAATGAAGAGACGTCCGGAAGACGAATAAAAGAAATATTCAATACAAGGATAACATTTAATCGTGTTGTAAGTAATAATAATTACGGTACTGTATCTTAAAACTTTTACACATCAAATTAGCTCAAAATCGACTATATTACTATATTATAGACCAGTGTAAGGTAAACATGAATAAAATGTAGTACATAACATATTTAATACAGTAAATAGTTAGGAAAACACTACGTATATACCTAGGAACTAATTAATTTCTAACACCGACTACATTCAAGTAAGCGTAATATCCATTCAGGCTTTTACCGGCGGTCCGGTAATTATAAGGTTAGTACATAATATACCTAACATATAATGTAACTAGTAGTTAAATAACTAGGACATTATAAAATTTTATTTACATTGCTCATGACTAGTGGGACAATATTTTAATATTTTATGTACATCATACTAATGAAATAAGAAATCTTATTTAAGTATAAAACATCGTAACTGAATGTTACGTCAGTGTTTAGGCTAAACATTTTAGTTTTCCGCGCCTATCCAGTAAGAAATGTCATGTAATAATAAAAGAGTCATTAAAGATTCCTGTATTATTACTATGTTAATCGGAAAAGGGCTTGTCCGTAACTATTCAGAAACTTAAAATACATGTTTAAAGGAATATGGCCTCTATTTATTATTTCCACAAAATGTCATTGGATCCTTCTGTCAAAGTGACGTTTGTAGAAACATTTTTTTACGGTCATCACAAGGTTTAAATGCACAATGTTAGTGCTCTATATTTTTCTTAATTTCCTTATATCAATTATTTTTACTAATTATTTCCTAGCAGATGAATGTTACATATTAAAGACATGTATTTACATACAAAAAAATGATTGCGTTAAATGGGTAGTAAGTTTGCTAAGCCTATATATTTACAATGAAAATGTATTATAAAACAATTGTGAATATGTATATGTTATTAAATAATTAAGTGTTAACTACATACATTATATTATAAAATGCCGCAAAAGTACCTTAATTAGCAAGATATAATAATTGTACGTTTAATTATCCTTAATTTAAATTACGTTAATTATTATAATTAGAAATATTATGATTTGAGGATAATGATTTTTAAATTTGAATAGGA
The DNA here is from genome assembly GCA_018245635.1 of Mimoniades versicolor eupheme. Taxonomy (NCBI): domain Eukaryota; kingdom Metazoa; phylum Arthropoda; class Insecta; order Lepidoptera; family Hesperiidae; genus Mimoniades; species Mimoniades versicolor. Next base: position 5,560 of record DWDW01001003.1, read on the forward strand.
AACTCGTAAGGTTTGTATGAATATTTGTGAACGCAATTTAATATGTTTGAAGTGTAACTTTCATAATTTAAGAAAATATTGTAATTATCAGTAGGTTTAAAGTAAACGCGATTGGTATGGTCACAATATGATTAAATAATTATAACATCGGTATATAAGTAATTAAAATAAAAACATATAAATAAAAGAAATACCTCAAAATAATGATAACAAAGCTGCAATTATAATACAAGAAGAAAGGCCACACGTCACAAATAATCCTTATATCGGCTTCGAAGCAGGTCCGTGAAAATGTTGTTCAAATTCTCAACTATAGTCCATTTTCTATACTGGGCGTTATTCAAACACATATAAAACTCGACTTTTATATAGCACGTGTTTAGTTTTTAGTTAGTGTTTACCTTTTCAGAGCACTCCTTGGACGATCAATCATTTGTATCAAAAAATTATAGTTTCAACAAAAAAATGGAACGTGAATTTTCAACGATATTACAAAGTTGAAACATAATATAAAATCATGTGACAGGTTAGATTTGACCTAGTGTGGAGTTCGAAATCTGGACTATATACGATACCTACTATATCATTACCATCATCACCCTGTTTCAGTCCACTGCGGGAGAGATAGGTTTACCCTGAGGGTTGGGAATCTCAGAGCCCAGAGTATACCTATAGTCTGCCAAACTGCACTTGACCAACTTGATAGATCATGGCCGCAGAGTTGTCATTATAACAGGAGTTCTATGTATATGCAGCAGTGGAACGAGAAGTTGATGATAATGATATTTTTTTGCGACTGTCTCCTTCGTGATGTATTATAGTGAGAAGTCAGTTTGATTAGGAAAAACAAAATAAATATTAAATATAAAGACTTTCTTCTGTTACTAATACGTAAGATCGTTGTCAGACATTTGTAAACCACGTACATTGTTTTTACAAGTGTTATGTGAAGGATTCCCTATTACTTGCATTAAAAATAGCTACTTTGAATTCAATAATGAATTAGTTTTTTTGTTAATGTAAGTATCCCAAAGAGAAAAGTACTTAATGATTTATTGCATTAATTTAGGTCGTCTCATGTCTTGAATCTTGTAACATAAACCAAAATGGGAACTTTTCGTTTAATCTAACTTCAAGTATTCCGTGTCGTAAATAATTTTTATGAAATTTTATCAAAACTCGCAAAAATTAAATGTCAAAGAGATAAAAAAAAGTCAGAAAAAGTTTGTTGCGGTTTGTAAGGAATTGAATTACAAAACTTTGTTCATTTGACTAACGGGAAGCAAAAGAATAAAAGGAAATTAAATGTGCAGGGAGCTGTAACTATACAATTTTTATAAAATCAAATTTGCTTCGTTAACAGAAGCAAAGCCAAAAGGAAAGCTATACGGGCCAGAATGTTGTTGTCTAATATGACTGCTTCATTAAAACCTTTGACTAGATTGCTTAAGACTAGTTTTCGGCGTATTTTGGATTAATTTTAATTCTACAATACGATTAAGTACAGCGTAATTTAGATTTTTATATTTCGAATATCGAACTCGATATTTCGAATCTTTCAGAGTGTTGCGTATCTGAACTTTCAAGGTAACTTTCGCGTTGTCACGTTTGCGTGTAAGTAGAATGTTTTAAACTTAAACTATATTTTAAACATAGGCAATAATATAGGCTCAATGTTAAACTGAAACATTTCTTGCCCAATAATTATGGAAATCATTACAATATTGTAGATTGATAAATACGTATACACTATATACCAATTAAGATTAAACTGTTTATGTACCATTTTATAAATTAAACATTTTTATGACACTACTGAGTCCAACAACAACTAACCACATTAAGATTGTCGTCTCCTATCGATACAACACACGGCTCGTTTCAAATTTTCCGTAAATCCACCTTTATGCATTTGGACCTCTTCTTTACATGTTTTAATTGCATTGGTTAGTTTCACATTTGAACTTTCAGTCTTTGTACCACCCTGTCCGGTATCACCGATGTCGTCATCGGATCACGTATCAGTCCCCGGATATTTCACGATGAGATCCAGCTCTTCGTCATTGGGTTTGGCGTTGCGCACCTCCGTCTGACCCTCGAATTTCTTCGGCCTTTCGCTTATTTTATTCTCAATATTGACGAGCACGTCAGCCACGCATCTGTGGTCTTCTGGAGATTTGACTTCACCTTCTTCGCCGGTCTCGTCTTGTTTATTTTCACCGTTATTATGTTGTTTGTTTTCTAGGTCCTTGTCTTTCGCTTCTTTGCTGTCTTCTTCTTCGCTGTTCTCTTTTCCTTCGAGTATCATTTTGTGTGTTGCTTCCTCAATCACGCTGTCAGTAGGAGCCTCGTTGATGCAGGAATGTGTAAGTGTGAAAGGAAGTTTTGCGGACAACTCGCCTCCCATTGCACTTAGCGTCAGTTTTACTTTGACGTAGTACGAAACGTAAATAGCGAAGACGTTTCGGTCTTCGGGCGAATTGGAGAGACACAGAATAGTAGACGCGAGGCTCGCTCCAGATTTAGAATAGGAGTCCTCGAGAGCTATCCAATTTTTTGTAACCCCTGTGAAAGATAATTTTATTCTTTATCAACATCTAAACAATTTAATATTTTTCTATTGTGATCATAATAAAATAGAAAACGAGATGTCTTAAATGTTTTAAAGTAACACTGTCGTGTAAAAAGTGATCTATTAAATAAATTACTTGTTTAAAAAAGCTTATTCTTATTCATCACAAAACATTGTTGTTGATTATGTTTATTATAAATTACTCTCGCCTTTTTATACTCTATATTCGCTAAAGTCATTAATGTGGATCAAGTTATTGAATCACTGTTGAATCTGTTAATACAATATACGATGAGAGGTCAGAAACAATTTCCTCCCCAGCCAGCGGCCGATTAGCGAGAGTCGGACTAGTATGAAACGAAATTCAAGTATACGGAGTAATATAGGTAGGTCGGTCGGCCAAGCGAATATACAAAAATACACTCTACCACTGTAATGATGCTTTCTACTTTAAGCTCGTATGAAAAATACATTTTCATAAACTTGTTAATCTTACCTCTGTGTGGAGTCAAGGTGTAGGTGTCGGTGAGGGTCTGGCCGGGCATGACGGGAGTCCCGTTACCCCTCACCAGGGCTACTACGTTCTTGAACTTCCCGTTGGAGAACATGCATACATCCACATGTTGCACCACCAGAGTCTGGAACAAATATGAATTTATATTTCAGTTGTACAAGGTCCAGAAGTAAAACATTGAAATGTAATACAAAATACAAATTGTGACTGCCGTCCATTACTAACAAAATAGGAGTCATACAAGAAGCAGTGATGACTAAAATTTTTTGCATCGGCTTATAAAATGGGGCATAAGAATTTTTTGTAAGCCTTTTATTTTTTTTTTTCAATTTAGAAATACCTTACATCACTTCTGTAATCCCTGAAGAAGTAGGCACAATAGAGTCGAACACTTTCATTAAAGAAAAATCCAATCTATTTTCTAATATAACAAGTGTACATTGAGAAGAGCGCTATAAATTTTTCTCGCTGAATCGGATCGGTCCCAAGAGGGCTGGAGTTTCTTATCAAGTGAGACTGTTTTCAAAAGGGCAGGTGTGAAAGTCACAGTACATTAAATTTCTCGAAATTCGTGAGAAGTCTTACAAAAATAAACGGATAGTTAAACCCGTCTACGGTGAAAATCTCACTACAAACATAATTATGTATTAACGACACAAATAAAATTTACATTACATCTCGCGGCTGACATATTCACAGATGTCCTGTAATTTTAGATATACATACATATATCAAGTACTTTAATCAGCAATTAAGCTCAATATTAAATAAAGATTATTTCCGCACTCGAAAAATAATATGTTTGTTTTATATTTAAAAGAAATACGTTATGAACGGTATTAGTGTTTAAATAAAATAATAATTACAACAACTGGTTCATAAAGTCAATTACAAGTAAGCTATGTCACTTTCATGATATTAAAGTAACTTTAAAAGTTATTTATGATTTAATTAAGTATTATTTTTCAACATGAATGAGCTGTTGGATTAGGAAATACTAATGGGGGATCCAGAGACCAATCATCCTATAATTATTAGTTATCTTGTACGTTTTAATTATCATTCCAAAGCTATCCTTCTCTTCAGTAAATATATAAATACAAAGTCTTGTTAGAACGAAAGTTTTAGGGGTCTATTCCCCCCACCCTTCTGCCGCTCGTCCGTCGACTCACTAAACTACTTTTCTGTCTATAGTACTGCAATTTAAATGTTGGATAAAGCCGTAGCATAACAAAAGTGTTAAGGGCCGTACAGTCAGTAACAGAAGTGAATAATAATTGAGACTTTTAAAGTAAAAAGTAAATATGTACGTACAATTTCATACTCGCTAGGAATACGTAAGTAGTTGTAAAGCGATTGTTAGGGTCAGGTTTGTGAGAATATATACGTTTAAGCGGTGTAATTTTTATTTAGTTTCATTACGTTTTGAATTTACTAAAAGGCCTGCTGGTATTTACTATAAAACTTGCTAGAAATAACTTACAGACTTGCTCGCTGTACCAAAATACTTTGTTGATGTCATTGTTACATTTAATTCAAGCTTCTGATCAATAATAGTGCTAGTATCACAAACAGTTTTCATATTGTAAAATTGCTCGGATGGTTTGAAGAGCCCTTAAATGAGCTTTGTAATAAATGTAAAAATATGACACACGTGCTATATATTCATTTTGAAATATACATACTAGTATATACATATATCGTCCTTTTGCAATTTAAATAGAATTTACTGTTAGCAATCTCTTAGAGACTATTAAAAATCTGATAATGAGTTGTTCGCACAGTGTGAACATGTTGATGTAACGGATACCGGGATATTTATTTATGGGCCACGTTGTGTAAGTAAATATGAAAATATGTGTGCAAGCCCCTTTAGGGCCATTCATTTTAATTAATAAAAATCTTGTTTACATACGAGCGAGCCATATTTTACTTAAATAGGTGTTCTCCTTAACTTACATATATAGCACTTTGTGTGCTTTTAAGTCAAAGGAAAGCTGCAATACAAGGTCGAACTAAATATTGTAAAATTTGCGTTGATTCGGAACAAGAACCATATATTGTAATTGTGGTAATAGGTTTGGAATAATAATGATCTTTTTTTTTCATTTAAACGTAACATCACGCCTGTCATCCCCGAAGAGGTAGGTAGAGGGATATAGAACATAGAACGTTAGAATTATTATGCTGATTTGAAATTTCTAGAAGTGACTCGGATTCTGGTTGTGTACCCGGTGAATGGCAATCAGCTCACCAACCATTCAATTGTGGGAAGTTAACCTAACTGATAAAACGTGGGAGTTTACTACACTCTTCTGTCTACTTCTTCTGGGAGTAAATGCATGAGGTTATATGTAATATAGGTACATGCCAATAAAATACATCAAAGTTGTGAGTAAATTATATGTTGAAATATTTGATCGGTGGGCAATAAGAAGTTATTATTATGAACACAAGGGAAAGAAACTGTTATAAAATCTTCAATAACTTAAACTTTAAGCTTTTAGGGACGAAGTATGTTTAAGTGTGTATAATAAATTAAGGCCTTGTAGATATAAGTCGTTTGTATTTTGTAAAATAAAATGTAATTGACATTACGGAACAGGTCACGTCATTAAAAATCATCAATTAACAAACATTATCGTGTCAGTAAGTAGTTCTAGTTGTGCGAATAATTTAATTTGCTCAACTATATTGAATATAAAAAGGTTTAATGTAAAATGTAAAAAAAAAATCAGGAACTCATCGAAAAAAATGTCTGATTTAGTGATAAACATGCTTTTTATAATTTTTATGTACACATAAATAACAAAGTAAAATAGACATGAACAGTTTTACAAGTGTTCGCACAAATAATGGCAACACCACGCCTCGTCCCGCGCTCGCAGTCATGGCGCGCCGTCACTTGACGTCGAGAGCTAACCACAATAGACTGGTAATTTGTATTATTAACATAGGCATCAATACCTTACCAAGAGACGTTTTATTTAAATCAGTACCAAAATTGTAATACATCAATTCCAATGGAAGTATCATACAACAAGGGCACTACTTATTCCACGTTATTTAAATTGCAAGTACATACGTACCTTTATCCGTCGTACGGTTCTCGAGGAGTGATTGGTTACGACGACGCTGACGCGGACCGACTCGCCGTGTGAGTAAGTAGCCTTGTCCAACCAGGCTTCCAGCTCCACTCTGGTGGCATATGACACTTTAATTTTCAAGTATTAATTACTCTATAACAAGTATTAACAAAAAAAACTTAATTAAATCATAGGTACCAAAACATCGGTTGGTACGTATATATGTAGGTAGGTTCATTGCATGATCAGACTAAGGACATCTAAATATTTATTTACATCGGCTGTATCCAAGGCGTGCTTGAAAATAAAAGCCGCAGAAATTCTTATTAAGAAACGAGTAGGTGATAAAACTTCCTAAACGAAATATATGTGCCTTGATGTCGCAATCTGCTCTATATTTTTATACACGTCACATAATTATATGTACATATATGTGAGTCACACGGGTATATTTCGTGCCAATTTTATTAGACATATCATGATGAATATTGTTCATGCAGTTTCAGTATTAATTTATACTGGACTAGCTTTATGATATTAGAGTACCATGTAAATCCACCGAAGATATACGATTAAAAAGTTTTCCCGCAATAGTAAGTTTTTTTAAACAATAAACATAATTATATATCTAAATACAGTTAGTATATAATATGTTTCGTGGACTAACTTTCGTTGACTTTCGTGAACTAAACAATTCATAGAGCATTTTATACGTAAACGAACCCCCCACGTAACGTGTAAGGTTTTCTGAGGATTTCATCGTAATAGCTCGTGCATAATACAGTAGAGTATAAATGCGTTCTGTGCCCTGGGTGCCAAGGTGAAATTTGTTCGGGGCTTTTGGTATGGTAATGTTAATAATGTATTAATCTACTGCTACTGAAATATGT
>DWDW01001004.1:0-12618 GCA_018245635.1 Mimoniades versicolor eupheme
TTAAGTAAACAGCGCAGTCCTCGTTCCAATTCTAAAAATTTGGTTTTTGTGGCTCCCCCCCATACAGTTATACAATAACCTATTGTTGATTGAGCTAAGGCCAGATATATTTGGTTAAGTAATTTTTTTGAAGATATGTGTCTTAAAGTTTTAAATATCCAAATTAATTTTCTTATTCTATCGTTTATATGAGTTATATGTTGATGCCAAGAAAGTCGCTATATTATTAGCAAAAACATATTTTTAGGAAATTAATAAAGTATTTTCAAATAATAAATCTTTTTACACTCTACACACAGCTATACACAAAGATTTCGGAACTCTGAAATGCACAACTATCATTTTGTATTGACACGTCAATTTCCGTATAGGATAGGCAGAGAGCACCGCGTGTCAAGTACCTCTATCCTCACAGACCTGATATGCTTTTTCTACGTTCATTACTTTCATGACTCTACCGTCGCATGCCATTAAGGCAGTTAATAGATTCCCAAAATGCAAAATGTGTTTCCACGACGTCATCGGTGATACAACAATGTATCATGTTTTATGTAAATTTTATCACACTTAAGTGGGTACGTGTTAGAACTTTTACAAAACAGATTGTAAAAATGTGTGTTGAGAATTTATGGCTGCCCCATACGGAACGTGGTCTCCGTTATCTTGAATAGGGGATAAAATATGCGACGGGCCTTAATGGCCCCGCTATCTGCGGGCTAGGGTTAAAACTGATATAACCAATGCGTAAGCTTTAGCGTCCTTTTGTGAAGTTTTAGGGCGTTTTGATGTCGGGTGCATAATATGTAGTGTTTAATGTATTTTCTATAAAAGTTATGTATGAAGAATTTCATCAGCATCATCAGATAATTGCAGTCCACTAGGCCTCAACCATAGGGGTTATGCCCGTAATCCCCACGCTGGGTATGTGGGTTGGGGACCGAAGAGCACAACTCCTAGCACCGGCGGCCAGGTATTGAAGGTGAATGAAGAACGTAAGGACCAGACATAAAGATGGACACGAAACCTTTAAATTCCATTTGGATCACTTTCTCTTTGTACAGCCGGTTGATGTTACAAATGTACCATGACTACAGTTATACTAGCAAGTGTATTAACATCTTATAACTTCTCCTTTGTATTGGTAGCACTTTTTTAATGCCCAGTCTTAAGGATTGATACAGGGTTTAAGTTGCATCTATGTAGTTTCATGGAAGCTATCCTGGCGAGTAGACCAACACTGTTTGAAAATCTTCTAGCTCTTTGAAAAAACTGTTTAACTCGCTCACCAAATCACAGCTTGCATAAAATTTGCCATTAGTGGCAAACAGCTAAGAGTCAGACAAAGCTGATGTGGTTGTCTACGAATGCGGATGTGACTCATAATAATTACTTTTCCATTTAATAATGTTATTGTTCGGTTTGAAATATTTCTTTTCTACGCTTGACATATATCATTGTGGTTAGGAATTCCTTTAAGTGGGTGTTTTGTAACTGTTTATTATTCCAGTTCTTCAGAGCCCCAATTAAGTCAGGAAACGCAAACATTTCTCCGTGCGGTCAACGCATCTGGACCGTGGACAGGTGTTGCGGTCAGCTTTCCTGTATTTTGTGACGCTATACTATTTCAAACGCTCTAGTCCAGTGGCTCTCAACCTGTATAAATATATACCCAATACGACCATGTTCTTACCCCTTTTAATATAATATATTGGTATAGTGTTATAGCATATTATATATTCGTTGTTATTCAAACTAAAAATTTTATTATCCAATTAAAAAAATACCACTAAATCAGAGTAATTTTAATTACTTTTGAAAAATTTGGAAACTTCAAACTTCACAGACATAGACGTAAGTTGTTAATTGGTATTTACACCCAAAGTAACAAAAACCATACTTCATCTTTCATTTCATCGATTTTTTTAAATATACTTTTCAATATTTGGCTTATGGAAATTTATTGTGAATCAAAATCACGTTCCCTACTGTAATAAATGATCAGCCTACACCAACTCCAACTTAGTAGCGTGGAAAAATATGCTCCAAACATTCCTATAAATCGAAAGAACCAACTATGAGCGATAAATGTTTTAGTTATGATCATAGCATAAACGTAACATCACGCCTGTAATCCCTGAAAAGGTAGGCAGAGGAATGTAGAACACTCCCACGTTTCACTAGTTAAAATTAATATCGCGGAAATATAATACATAATTACTTTATTTTCGAAAAACTTTGAGAACCACGGGCAGATTTCACACAACCGACTGCATCGTGTGAGATGAATGGGAAGTGTTTTGTTTGAACTGAATAATCGCCTCCTTTGTCACACGCTGTAGTGTAGGCACGGGTGTCGGTGTCGATTAGTTTGTAAATCAGCGCTTTTGTATCCGCCTATTTATCGATTGAATTCACTGTTGACAGTAACGTGTTCCGTTATCATGTATCTGCTTTAATCCATAGCGGGCAAACAGTTGTCAAACAATATGCAAAATTACAATAAATATTTTTTAACGCCCGATATACGATATTTGTGGACATTGTTTACAGTGCTGTAAGTACTAAAGGATCGTACGAAGTGTATCCAGTAGAGGCGCCCTATATGCAGCTGTGGACTTTTGAATACTGTTGGATGGTACTAATAGAACTGCGTGAGCAACCGTTAAATGCCACTATTGGCCAAATAGAATCGAATAGCATAGAAAATAATTTTCTTTTATAGCATTGACGTATACAGACAATATATGATACGACCAGTATTAAAACGAAATGACAATAAAACAGCAAGAATATAATAAAACTAACTTCTGTACTACTTTATTTACTAACATATAATTATATTATATACGTATTGGATATATATAACACATATTTCACGTTGGCTTACTTAAAAATTCAAGAGAAATATGATAAACTTTTAAATCCATTGGTTAAAACAGACAAACAGTAATTTTGCTGTTATACCGCAAAAGTGAACATCTCATGTGACAATCGATCCACGCGTGATGGCGCTATCGAATTGAAAATCGAAAAATCTTCCTTCAACTGACACTAGCGATAAAGAAAGATAAAGAACTTGATTAAAAAGATAAATGCACGGATACACACGGCGCATTAAAAGTTAACGACACGATAAAATTACCGTTACAGTGTGTAGTCAGCTTTATATTCAGTTATATAGCTAATTAGGTACAAATTATAACGCCAATAATTTCGTTGCAACGGTAATTCTGTAGTGGGAAGAAACTTTCATGTGCCCACATAATGGCTGGTGATGAAAAATGTGAACTTATCCGAATATCTCATAATTACGCAGACTCCGCGTACCTGAATTCCATCGCCATTTTCGCGTCTCCGTGTGACACCGTTTTTAAAGACCTGCAACATATCGCACTGTCGTGCATTTTTATTGTATTTCGCCTGCATCTGTTATTAAAATTATTTCTACACCATTACGCCAGCTCTTCACACAAGCACGCCGGTTTCGGAGACTAGGAGATTAGGACTATTGGCGTATTCTAGTGAAATATTCATCAAGATCAAGCGAGATTAGTCAATTAGGACACTGGACTCTGGACGTATTTCTGCGTGTTCGCAGAACAATCGCTTAGTCAGTTCGCTCTGAATAGAAATGTTATTGCTTAGTCCTGACAAAGTGATGGCATGTTGTCATCGTGATTCGTGACATGATTGGGGTTGATGTTGGTGTTATTATTATATGGTCAAGCAGTGTTCGTTATGATGCAGGCAGAGAGTATTGAGTGTCAAATATTTTTATAGTTACAGTTTTTACTGGCCTGTCATTTTATACGAACTGCATCGTTGGTCGCGTTGGTTGCAAGCACGACGGCCGATCGAGAGGTCCTGCATTCAATTCTCGGGTCACGCACTATGATTTTTTCTAATTAAGATTTTCTGGTGAAACGTGAAAGGGTATTACATTGCTCTGCCCACCTCTTCAGAGATTACAGGCGTGATATTACGTTATGTGTTATGTCGTATTAGATTTAAATAAATTCTGTGATTATGACGTTATACTAGAGTACCTATAGGATGTGGATATTCCGTAGTACAAATGTTTTTCTAAAATTCAATTACTATCCAATAATCGTCAATATCATATTTTTCCCCATAACGTTACCTCTTTATTTCTATGTAGTATTTTCTTCTCTCTTGTCCTCTTAACTGGACAATCGTAAAATGTTACAAAAGACACTGATACTGATAAAATATATCCAATTATTTACCTATACAAGTTTCAGCCGAAGTCAGTTTATCCGTTGCATAATTCAGTGGACGTCTAAACAATTTCCTCCGGTCCCTGTTTGGAATACGGGAGCGAATACGGAACAGTTTACATAACGCGCGGAATCAGACTGCTTGACTGTTAGATGTCCACAGATTAAAAACAAAAATAATATTACAATGTCTCGTGTATGCTTATTTACGCCTAACCTTTAATTGCATCTCTGAGGTACGAGTAGCAAAACACAGATTTAGCGAGACACTTAAGAGAGAATTGGAAGTGGGTGCTATATAAATATATTTTACTCGGCTAAAATATGTGTCAGATGGTAATAAAAAGTAAAAAAGTTTACTTTTTGTTAAGATACTTGCGTTGAAAAAGTAGATAATTTTAATTGTAAGCAACTTGTAAACTGGCATGAGTTTGCGCGCATTTAAAAACACATTAAACTCAAATTGATTTGTAGATCTTTATAGTACAGTAACAAGTGAACAATAATTGCCCATCAAATTAAACAGCTATCTTAATAATTGAAAAATAAGACCGTTCCCTACGGAGATGTCTGGAATATTCTTTGACATGGCAAAAGCCGCCCAGCCATGTACGGCATGTTGCGTGTCGTGTAGGTCATGGCTCTCAATTGGTACCTTCTGCATGTTTACTCTTTGTTCCGCATATCGCCTTGGGTGTGGGAACAATTTAAAATTTGCATTGAATATCACTTCTGTTTTAGTTTTTTGTTTTACTCTGTGGCACCGTGGGAAATTGATTGACTTGTTCTGAATCTACTGGCTGTTTTTATTCTTTGTTTCTTACGAAACTTGTAGGTTAGAGGGAGATAGAAATAGGGTGAGTTTGTCGAGTAGTTTTTTAAAATACCATGACTCATCACCTCCTAGTTTTTATTAGGAAATGCGCTAGGTTACATCGATTGCAGCGTTGGATAATGCTACCATGTAGGGACTGGTGACGAGCAACTTTTTCTGATGGAAAATAAAACGGACTGACAGGTATGGATGCGGAAAGATTAAGTTATTCGAATTCTTTATTTACGTTTGCAAGCAGATTGTTCTTGTTCGACTTCATTCTGAGGCTGGTTCTATTGTCGAAGGACCTGATACTTTAAACACACATTTTCACTCGCAAATACTTTTTGATTTAATATTTAAAACGCATATAATCATGTACAGTCAGACGCGTGTGCCACACGACTTTTCAATTTGATATCCTAGATGTGGCCCATGACAGTTGCCAGGTTTTGGACGTTATACCCCCAGAAGCATCATTAAGCCATTAATGGTTCCACCAAAGGTTCCTTTCATTAAACCTTTAATGGTTCCACTGTTGAGTTCATTCTAATGAGAACCGTTATGACCATTGCAAATCACCTCTCACTTTTAGACTTGGACTATGGCTTAAATATAAACACTATACTACCACGTAGTCCATTTAACAGATATAAAACACGTTTAATATAATTAATAAACTACATAAACGGGTATCGTTTATAGTACATCAGCTAAACGGTAACAAGCGATGTAATAAAAATAAACGCAATGCAATACACCTCAATTGCATCTAAGTGCACTGAACTGCATAATGTACTGAGCGCAATTAGCTGTGCCGGTGACCAGGACTTTGTAGTGTTAGGGACTAGTCTCTGCTGTACTTCCTTAATGAGAATTGTTCTAGTTTTATTAATAAATGTAGTGGTAATAAAAGCAAATTCCAAGTAGAACGGTCTGTCCAATTTGATTGCGTGAAGTTCCAACCCACTTTAGCAATGTACGATATGTACTTGGCTTATGGCACATGATCATAATTATTCAAATGTGGAATTTACCGATCTATATGTAAGGTATAATGCGTGTACTCCTCCATTGAATAGTTATGTTTCCATCAGGAAAGTTGCACGGTCCTGTTATCCTCAATATTTCATGACATACGTGTATTCTTCTAGCATCACACGGAGTAACGTCATAATCTTTTGTTCTGTCCATGATTAGTGTTACAGACTTAAATCTTTCAAATTATCTTTATCCCCTTCATCGTTATTATACTCGTAAGTGGCGTTTAATTTAAAGCTACATACAACTTCTCAAACTTAGAAATGTGTGTCGAGTTACAGACTAAAATTTAACCACAAAACTATCAATAATTTTAACCATATCATTATCACCAACACCATATCACCACGGAACTGATAATTTGTATCTGATTCACAATTTTTTTTCGTATTTAAGAGACTGTCCTACTCAAGATCAAGGTGCTTATGCGCGTGTAGCTTTTAAAAGCGAATGTCGATTGTGCCGTGCTCTTTCATGGCATAATGGCCACCCCACACCTGAGGCGGAGTTCGTTGTGTCGATCGCTAAACACTCGTGCTCTACTCAGACACAGCGCGCAACAGCGGCGCTGAGTTCCACTAGAAACCGTCTTGGTACTTTAAACATTATATCAATGATTATGTATGTACCGGTTTGTTTCACGTATGTGTCTTTGGCATAGCTTAGTTAGTTTCGGATCTATAGGAGGTCCGTTTCATGAGCTTCCGCCAATTGCAGCAGGTTCGTAGTACAGATAACAATAGGTAAAACCCGACAAAATCATAGGTAAGTTATGCCGGTACGTGATGTGAGAGTTATGTCACGGTTAACAGTAAAATAACACGAATTATTGTTTATAATTTTCAAAGAGATGGAAAGCACTTCTCCGTGGCCTTTCGGGTGAAAGAATTACCCGACAGCACTATGGTAGCCGGGTAGCCGTTTTCAAAAAGAAAATCTTATAATAATGAAATAAAAATGTTGACTTAGTAAATTTTATCATTAACATTTAATATTTGTATTTAGGTTATCAACTGCGTTATTTGTAAGAAAACTGCCATACTTATTTTATCGGCTTATAGAAGTACTAAGTTTACGATTTCAAGTATCAAGAGTAACAAGCCGCGGCGCGCGGGATATGGTTAACCACTGAATTATTTTGACCGCGGGCGTGTCCAATCGGGACTATTCATTTCCGTTCCGCTGGTGGCAGCTTCATCAGTTTGATGCACTTCGACTTTGTAGCTACAGCTTCTCAAAACCTGTCAAATGTCAATGTTATGTGAATTGACATGTCAAACTGCATACCTGCGTATTGCTCACATCGACTTGTAATCAATCAGTGCTTTGTGTTTTATGTTAAATAAAGAAATATTGTTTCCGCGATGTCTAGCGGTAGCTCGTGACGTCACGTAGCCATTGTGACATACGGTAATATACATGTATATACACATTAGACGTTAGTTACTGCCATGCATTGCGCAAAGGTCTATGTCTAGACTTAGTCCAGCAAACAAATGATACGTACATCAAAACGTAATGACTGACGCATGTGAACCGAGCTTTATAAATTTTGACTCCATGCCATATCACAGCTATGAAAACAAAGCCGTGTTTGTGAACACTAAACTAATGAAACACGACGCATATTTAGGCATTAACTACAAATAGACGGACTAACCTAGATCGAGTGAATCATGCCTCGCTTGTTGGCTATAATTAGACTTGCAGAATTGACTTGTTGAGGTGACGATCCAATGACGAGAAAATCTGTTAGTACAGCGAATTGGTACACTTTAGTAATTTTTTAGAATGCTCTTTTGAATTTTATTTATTATAACGTAACTGTTGAAACGTGTGAGTATTCTACGTTCCTCTGTTTACCTCTTCGGCGATTACAGGTGGTGATGTTAGGTTATTAATTATGACTAATATTCATAAACTTTTTCAGTCATCCGTTAGTTATTACGGTACAAAGTGTAAGTGATATCTCCGTTTAGTTTGAACTGGGATTGTACACTGCTAGATAAAGCAAAACAAAGGGCAATCTTCTAGTAAGTACCTTTAGTTGTGATCAAGTACATTGGGTGTTCCAATGGAAGATTCCATGTTATATCTGTTCTTGTTAAGTTTCTATTCTGCCTTTACATATGTAAATAAATCATCATCAGCCTCATAATTACAGTCCACTGATGGACAAAGGCTTCGTTAGGGGGGTTACGCCTATAATCCCCATCGGGGATCGCAGAGCACAGCTTCACGCACTGCCTACGCTGCAGCCCAAAGGAGGCCAGACCATTAGCAGCGCCGACGCAGACCGCGTCATACCGCAATTCACGAACTGATTCGATTCGATTCATACATACATACATACTTTATTTTAAATATTGGTAGCCACCTGTTCAATTCGCCAATGGACCAACCTTGGAAAGAAACTTCGATTATGTTTGTTTCGTTCTTGTTATTGGATATTTTTGTATTGTTTCCAGATGTGATTAGATTTTAATCCGTTCTGAATATTGTGTAAGCTATTAAGTCGTAATATAATTTTTGTAAATCTTCAAATACAATCCGATTGAACGATGAGTGAAGTGAGTCATGAGCGCGTCGGCCGCACGCTGATAACCGTTAGTGACGAATTTAAAATTGATCCCGCTTACTAAAGGCATATTTAGAATTTTATACTGTTAGAAGTTTTTAGGGGAATTTTAAACCTTAAATAATACATTTTAACAGTTCATCCATTATATCTATATTTTAAATATTAAATTTGTCCTATATTATCATATCGTGTTACACATACTATACAATTAGGTATTTGAATTATTTTGTTGCGATAAAATTCACCATATTTTCGATATTTTAGTAAAATCCACTTCATAGTCTCTCATGAACTTATAAACTCATGTCACAAGCTTAGATCGATTCAGGCACACAAATCGCTGAAGATCGTCACAGAGTGGCAAAATCCCGTTATCCAAATTCCAGTTCACTTGGCCCAATGTACTCCGATCGTACTTTAACAAACTAGACTGTGGTCTTTTCCCTTCGGAGCAATAATGATATTCAAAATGTCCATAGCGATAACGTTATTTCATTTGAATGCATAACCGTCCAATCAGCGGCACACGTCAGTCACGAGTGTCACAATAGTGTCGGGTAAGGTCATTATTGCGATAACTGTACCCTCACAATGAGTACGGGGCCTAGCGAGTTCATATACGTAGCCATAGAAAAAACTTGCAGTACAATCATTGCATAATGAGATCTGATTGCAAAGTTGGAACAAGAAATACCAATGTTCTGTGTGTACATTTCTTTGATTGTTTGTTTTTTTAATGGCATGATTAAAAATACATTATTATAATATCGCACAATGAAATCGCAAAATAGATTTGGTTTATGGTTGTACCGAGTTCATCTCATTTACATTAGTCTATTGTGTATACATTTCAAGCAATTGATTCGTTTTTATAGTGATGCTACAAACAGGTAGAAAATACATTTTGTAAGCGCTACGAAATTTAATAACTTTGGTTTCTACACGAATATTTCGCAACCAAAATAAACATTTATACAAATTATGTAAAGATAATTGAATGCATTAAAACAAAACATACGCGTGAAATAAGTCGTCTACTCATTAAATATACGAAAATTCTGTAACGCTGACGAAATTTTAATTACAAGCGCGGCGCCGACTTACCCTTTTCGACGCTTTTGAATTTTAAAGCACCCCAAATTGCATAGGAAAGTCTCCTACTACGTAATCAACTAAAGCAGTCACTCGTCTGTAATGATGCATGGGTGGAAGACATGTTTACACTGTGTTGCCTTCTCGAATACATTGATTACGTAACAACGTACAACACGCCTGTAATTACCGTAGAGGTAGGCAGTGGAGTGCAGCACGCCGTTACGGTTTTAGAGTTATGTTAATGTCCCACTATGGAATAGATGGTAAGCCTTTGTCATACACCGGGCACAAATCAAAACTCTGAGCCACTACTAGAAAATCGAGTTTAGAAACATCTAATAGTGCACGACTCGGGATGTGAACTCAGAACCTATCGATCGGCACTCGCTCTTACAACCAACACGTCCATCGAGACAGTCATTTCTTACACCTTTTTTTTTAATGGTGAGAATTGCAAGCAACAGGCAGCTGTTACAAACGACCGGTGCCGTCCATAGACATTGGCGTAACTTCGAACACAAGAGTTGGAATCAGTGAGTGGTTATAGCGCTCAGTGTTAGTTGTTAATAAAATGCTTATCTAATCAGTGTTGAATGGTGCGGTGAGGCGGTGACATGCATTTTTCGTCTTTATTTCTACCTACCTATTCCCAATCCGCCTAAAATTTCAGGTATCCACTGGTATTTATCGTATCCGCTGACTTTGCACGTGTCTCTGGCAGATGTTGACAACTAACCGCAACATTACTGACACACTACCTTTTAAGAAAGTGGCTCGCGCTATCGACTGTCGTAGCGTGAACGGTTGAACCCATGCACGCATGTCTGAGTGCAGTTTGTGCGTTGAAGTAATTATTGTAGGTGCCCTTTGTTCCTGGTGTGTGGTGGATAACGTCCACTACACACACTAGGAACAAATGATATCTATAAGGTATCTATAAAGTGGTGACTAAAGTAATGGAGGAGTCGCTATCACCGATCATTGGTTCTAAAATTACTTGCGGCTAATTTATAACAGTATGTTGTAAGATGAATTACGGACATTATGATATATCGCTTTAAAAGGTCTGATAAACACATGTCTATAAAATAGTCGTAGTACAATATGGCAAAAAAGTAATGAATTAGTAAGTATTACTTTAGTATAAAAGTATACTTAATATATTACTATAGTAACAAGTTTCGTATAAAGTAGTATAGTAAATAGTATTCATATGCTAAAATATAGGTATAGGTATGTATATTCAAATACAAATTAGATTCGATGTCAAATTTGTATTTGAACATAC
The DNA here is from genome assembly GCA_018245635.1 of Mimoniades versicolor eupheme. Classification (NCBI taxonomy): domain Eukaryota; kingdom Metazoa; phylum Arthropoda; class Insecta; order Lepidoptera; family Hesperiidae; genus Mimoniades; species Mimoniades versicolor. Next base: position 11,058 of record DWDW01001004.1, read on the forward strand.
ACCAACACGCCTCCATAACGTTCACTGAGGCGTGTGAAGTCTGCCTACCAGCATTTGGCTAGCGTGGCAAACTATGGCCTTCACCCTTATTCTGAGAGCGGACTCGTTTCCAAACACAATTAACCATGGTGATGGTGATGGTGATGATGTTACAGGTACCGACGTTACCGCCCTGTAGATATAAGACAGTATGGCCTCATATCATTCTTATATCATTCTCAGTATGTCACACAGCATGTCATTATACAGTAATGACGAACAACTCTGAAGGGATTGCGACTAAAAAGTTGCCGTTATACCTTCAGAAGTATAGATAGGTAGGTACCTAGGTGGGGTTAAATTTTTTATGCTTATAGTAAACGACTTTGTTGAAAATACTATTCAATACACTTAAAGTGTTAAGTAACGAACTTCCGAAAACTAACATGGCATAAAAATTAGAAACCCATCATTGTGTAAGGAGAGTTTTCGGTTGTTCACGATACAGCGCCGTCTCTTAGATTTTATTCTAACTATTTTGTTAATCGCAACCCAGTATTTTACCTTACTTGAGCTAACATTGGCAATTTCTTCTTCAGATTTCTAACGAGCGGGATCTGCTGTACAATTTAAAAAGTTTTGTATGTTTGGCGTGTATTCTTGATGTTTTTGCAAAAAATTACTGCGTTAATAATAGTTATACATCATAAATATATTTCTAGTTATTATTGCCAGCAACAAAATATATTTTGAACTTTATACCAAAGTTTAAATTTTTCGGGCTCGCACTGAGCTCATCAAGTCATTAAGTGAAGAAAATATTCGCATATTACATATACGTCAACTGTCTCCAAATAATAATAAGCTTTAAAAACGATTGTTTAAATACTAATTTTGCACCAAATAAAACTGGGTTTGATGCGTTCTGTTTCAAAAGGTAGAGTTCCCTTCCCGTACTGGGACGTATTTAGAAATGAACTAAATGGGACCATTTGAAAACAAATGTGTGTATCTTTTTATGGATTTGGTGCACAATTACATATTTTTCCAATCTGCCAGTTATAAAATAAAATTGCGGCTATATTTTATCACAGGAATCTAGGCTCCGTCGTTTCACCAGTTATGTTATATGAACCATAAAAATAAGCGTTTCCTTTAGATATATAAAAACAATCATAGTAATGGGCTGATCATGTCTGCCGACGAAAGGCATACAGTAAAATATTCCATACTCATAACTATTATATAAACCTGTTTATATATGACAACTTTTTATGAACGATATGTGCTACTTGAAAAATTCAATATGAAACTAAATGTGCTAATGCTATGGTTTCCTCTGTATCGGCGTTTGAAAAGGAGTATAGTGAGATAAGTTATACGCTTGGTAGATTTTTTAACTCGGTCAGCCAAAAAATCTTTCTAAACGTATATTTATGAAGCTCGAAGATAATTCAAGATTCGCCTTTACAATCATATTTTTAAATCTGCGGAAACTAATAAATAATAGTCGTAAGAGTACACAAAACCAATAAGTTAAATGCGTTCATTGCAGAAATTATAACTATCACAATTGAATATA
>DWDW01001005.1:0-12616 GCA_018245635.1 Mimoniades versicolor eupheme
AACACACCAAAAAAAAAAAAAAAAAAAAAAAAAAAAAAAAAAAAAAAAAAAAAAAACAAAAAAAAAAAAAAAAAAAAAAAAAAAAAAAAAAAAGGTTTGAATATGTGGGATTTGAACCAGGGCACGTTACACGCTACGTAGCAGTGTGTACAATCGGCACCACACGTGATCGTAGTCACTCTGTGTAAATTTTGCGTACAGTTGAGACTATCTTTAGTTTGATGTACATCAAACGGGTGGGAACGAGTCTATTTAACAATTTAATCTACCCACACTGGCCGAATGTATATGGCACTTAGAACACTAAGTTTACTAAATATACACTTATATTCGCACTTTTGATTAGTTTTTTCTAAGCACACTAGTTCAAACTAACACACTTCACATTTTACTAAAGGTTGTAGGGCATGAAAACTGGTTTAGACTGTAATAATAAATTAAATGTAGGGACCGATCGGCAACGAAATAAATACGTCTGTTTTACCATACGTCTGTTAATATTCACCAAATACATGACTAACTAACTAACGCTGTCACCAGTTTCCGTTTTGTATTAATAGCTACGTGCATTTTAGATCGCTTGACATCAATTTCGTTTGTTATTTATCTGATTGTTTTTTTTACTACTATAGGGTAGATAAAAAAATTAGACGATGCTAATTAACAGTACTACTATTGTATTACAATTGTAATCTACGCTTAAAACTATTCAAAAAAGTATGTTTACAACCAGAAACATGTAATAAGACTCTAATATGAAACAATGTAAAAAAGGTCGCCTATAAGAATGAAGCAAAATAATTAAAACATTTTATTGCATTCCTCTTGGCTTCTGCGGATGTACGTTTCGACATACTTCGCCTTCAAAATTAGCATTGGTGTTCTACAACGTGATAGCTCGACTCAACATAACAATGGGTTGGCTGTATACGATTTGTGCCACTACATGATTGATGCGTGAAAAAATCGGATCAAGAAAGAATAGCGCGCGATGAGTCATCTGTCAAAACTTTCGCTATAGACATTTGCACCTTGTAAAGTCTGTAAAGCAGTGTTAAACCGATACTGATATATAGTACTGGTGCGACCTTATATACATAATATAAACATGCAAGTGTTACCTAAAGATAAACAATTTTTGAAAAGTTACAGAAAGTGATAAATCTTAATATGCGTTTTAATATTAAAAACAACATTAACTGTAACATGTGAAACTTTGTCTTTTGGGAAGGTATTTATATTCGTTATGGAAAAATAAAAAAAAATGGCCACTTTTGAATTGATCCATGCTTTGAAAAAGTCAATTACTGTTGTTGATTTTTTCGGTTATCTCAATATATTTTTATTACTTGTTTATATTAATCTGTAGAGTTAAGAGATCTTTCTTCGTCTATCTATGTATTTACCCCATTTTTGCTACGTAACTTAAGATCTAATCTTTACTTGAAAGAAAAATATAAATAGATATTAGGCATGAGGATTTCCTTAGCTTTAAGGTTACTCAATAAATAACCCTTAAATACTCCGGAGAGTAAGTTCATAATACCTACCTCGTTCTACGTCAAACATCATGTTCTTCCTCGTTTCTCGTTGTCACAGTGACATTGCTAATACTGACGAGAATCAAAACCTGTACAATAGCAATATTAAAAAAAAACAATATTTTGAATGAGTCGGCGCATTCGATTTTGGTTTCTTTTGTAATTCTTTGTCATTAAATTAACGAGTGTTTCAATATCACTGATTTCACTTGAATTGAAATCTTGGCAATAACTTTGATTCTGTATATTTAGTCTCGCTTTCTTTGCTTTTCAGGCAAGTGGACATCGAGATATGAATTTTGGAATGTCACCTTTCACAATTTTAATTTTATGGTAGTCATAATTTTTGGTCAAAAAAAAAAACCAGAACACCATTCAGTTGTGGTGACGTTTCGAAAATGCGTCAGTGAATAATTGTGGGTTGTGATGATGTGATAAGGATGAAAAATGAAACAAATGAACAGGCAGCACAGTTGCCTGCAATGTACACCAAAGAGCTATAAATACATATTTTAAGAGCAAATGTTATCACATGTCTGTATTACAATTATATTTACATAATTACTGTATTCATTTTCGGTATCAGCACAATGTCTTATTAATACATAAGTCAATTAAGATTCACAATGCGATTTTAATAGTACGTCAGTTTTTATATTTTTAAATCAATTACGTATCAATATCAATTAAATTAAAAAAGGAATTTTAATCCACGGCCATAGTAACCATTTTTGTATGCGTCATTCTTATATATATTGTTTTATGCCTAGCCCGCGCGTCACAGTCGCGGTAAGCGTTTGCAAGAGATCCTTGAATTTTGAGTAAATATTACACGGACGCCATAAACTATTACCATAATATTGCCTCACGTTCTATTCGTGTCTCTTACGTCTTACATACTGTACGCTTACGCCCGTAATGTTACTACAAACTGCGAAGTAAACTGCCGAGATTTCAGTTCTACGCCGGCAGCCATCAAGACCGGGACACGCAACACTTGAGAAAGAATCCATTGACACTAAGCAATTATTAATTGTGACGTCAGACAAATTGATATAATTTAAATATTTTGTCCCCTTGTAATAGAATATAGCATTTTCTTGTATCGCTATAATTGTTTATTTACAAAATAAGAATGTCCAGCTGTCGTACTTATTATGGCGCTGACGGATAATGTACGTTTTTTTAATTGGAATTCAAATTCTCGCACGTGCTTGTCAACTGTTAAATTGCATACTTCGAACTACATTAAAATAATTATATTAAGTTGATTGACTTTAAGTGAAGCCGAAAACAATAGTAAATGTGTATAAACATTTAAATGTAAGTATATAATAATTGTAATTACATATACGTATCTCTCCTATTGTTATTACTATCATTGTTATTATTACAGTATAGTATGATAATTTTTATTATTGATATTATTTTATTATTAATATTATTTTTATTATTGATATTATTTAATATTTATTATACTACACCTCTGCGGCGTATCTCATTACATATATATGTATAATTACCTCCTACCCAAAGGTTGTCGAGTACATATAGTTTGCTAGTGATAAGACTTGTTGGTGTTCAATAAAGAATAATTGTATTGAATTGACAATGCTTAATATATTGTATCTGTTAAGATTTTTATTCCAGTCCAGTCTTATTGCTGCTGGCCGCTAGCCCAAGTTTAAAATGTTTCATATGTACGTACTTATAACTCATGTCCTTCCGCCCTTGGCCACACACTCCAGCTTTCAATAAGTGGCCAAGCCAGATACATGTGTAGGATATTATGGTATTGTTTTTAATGTTCTATATTATTTATTACTGATATTTAAATATAAGTAATTACAGCTAAAATTGTCACAGGAAATAAGTATAAAAAAAAGAAAAGTAAGAAATAAATCCTTATTTGTGATAGTGTACAATACATAGTTTTACAGGGTTAAATCAATGAAAGATACAAAAAAAAATTATTAAGTTTATACATAAGTTCCGCCTTTGTTGTCAAATTATGTTTACTATTTTATGTGTTGTTAAATTAAGTTGTCGTAAGCATTACTTGTAAATACAACTTACACAATCACTATAACACAGCAGGCGGTAGATTAGTAATTCTATTAATTAAAATAAAACTGGTTTTGAATTGAGATAACCTTATAAATGATGACAGGTGTATATATTTCATCTATGCTACGGATAAATGACCATCATTCATATTAGTTACAGCCATGACACTGGCAACACAGCTCCAATTACATGCTTCCTTTTCCTTTTTTTTTCTAATTGGAACTTAAGCAAACAGGCAATTACCGTACGTGTATAGTCTGTACCATAAATTTAATCATAATTTATATTATGAAGATAAACAGCGGAGAAAAGTAAAATCTGGCGGAAGTAATTTCTTAAGGCGTGCGCTCCATTGCTGGAGATATATGGAATTTAATGATAGAATTATATATCAGTAGTGATGAGAAATTATGTTTTTCCGTCTACTCACTTAAAAATAAACGTGTGGTTGATTTTCGAGCTTTATTTTGATAAATATAGAAACATTTTCATTGAATTAAAGTTTTGGTTGACCTTACTCATTCACTGGAAGTAAAATATGTCCTTTGCACCATGTAATTAAATGTCTTAAAAGAAATTATAAATTTAAAACCGTGAGACATTTCCGTGATAAAATATAGGTACATATGACAACGACCCTTTTAGAGGCCAAAATTAATCTCTCGATTTGGTTATTGGGAGCAGCCAGCCATGCAGAGTTCTGCGTTAGTTGGCAAGGTTCAGTGGTGAAAATGAATTTCAAAATGAAATTTAGATATCCATGTTGGGTTTGAACGGGTTGTGTAACTCTTTAAACGCCTAAAAGACAACAGATACAAAAAAGGACAAAAATTGTTTGATTAATTATTGTTCATATTTTGTACGATTTAGCTATCATGCCTAACGGAGCTAGTAATATCCTTATTAGTTTATCGCTTACAATTAGTGATGTGACGAGACCCTAATGCCGCCATGTTAACTGCGCGGGAGTCGAGGGCAATGTTCTCATACTATACTAGTTAGGGTACGTAGAAAACTTAAAAAGCGGGATACTGGGAAAGTTTTTTTCTGTCTTAATCTAAATAGTTTATGTCAAATTATAAATGTCATGGAACCGATCAAATCGTTAAATACAGAAATAAATCTTTTTTATATATATACGTATTTAGAACATGCACAACTAGTGTACTCTGTCTTTGTGAAAGTAGCCGAATTAACTTCCTTATAAGTGATCCATTCGCTTAAAGGACCTTCCGATGAACGAAGATTTTGCTTGAAATTTTTTGTTACTGGTACTGAGGGTTGTATATTTACAACTTCAAATATATTAGTTTACTGTGATTGATATTTGTGTTGTGGGTGCTGAGGTGTTGCTTAAAAAAATATTATGGGACGATCCAATAATCCAACGCTGTAACATGGTCACTGCATGTAGGTATGACTCGACAATGCACTGTCACCGACTTCAGAATGTCTTTTATAAAGAAAGAAAAAAGACATTGCCGTCATGAAGAAAGTTTAGTCGGTTATAGGAGTATTTTTATAAAAATAAAAATCTTTTCGAAGGTATAATTTTTTTTAAATCCTAAATATGTAAATTTATATGTGGATTAAATGACAATTCTTCGATTTAATATTAATTTCAATTACTGTCCAAAAAATATTTACATATATTAGGCATTAACGTTAAAGACAAAACGTACCTACTTAACAATAATATGGTTAATTAATATGTTCATGATATTAATTATAATTACCTGCGGTAGCTCTAGAGTTCTGTGTCCAGCTTTTAGATGTTGAAAACGATGCAGCCAGACTTTACTATAAGAATAGGGAATAAATATTATGAATTCCTTTTTTGATATAGAATATATATACATATTTATATACACTGACTTTATTATATACATATTTTATATAGACGCTAGAATGTATACATCAACACCGTTGAAAAATTAATCTTCTTCCCGTTTCGTCACACAATAATATGTATAACGACAATTTAATAGTATTGACATGTGTTCAACTATTAATATCTGATATAATATATAGATATAGACTAGAGAAAGAAGATAAAATTATAATTAAAAATTGTTGTTTTTTTTACCCGACAAAACACGTTCGATTTAATGAATGCTAAAAATTAATTGAATAAACACTTTCAAATTTTCTAGAGAATGTTATTGAAAATGTTGCAATCATCAAAAACATCCACTCTGGCGCTGTTGACGTATTTTATATCTGTACCTTGAATTCCCGCGCTAAATGTTAATTTTGTCACTGTCCTGTTTCCGATAGAACAAGCTCAATTGTGTCTTATAGTTAGTGTTTTGGATTGAAAATTGCTTGTACGTATCATGTATTGTATTATCAATTCAGTTGCAGTTGAAATGTAAATACCTTGAGTGAAGTTATTCCTAAGAGCGAAACGGTTTGATCATGAGTGTCACGGCCAAAGGGAATCGTAATAGGCTCAAATAAACATTCATGTTACGTAATACAAGCATTCTCTATATTGGACGCATCTACGAATCGACGTTCTTCAATAAATACTATTTATTTGTATGACTGTTTAGAATACCTATTTTGTCTCTTTCTCGATTTGAAAAGGTTTTTAATTTTGGTGATATTTCGGTTTCTGTGTTGAGGTATTATCTTAAAACTGAACAGTAAATTAATGATTGATGTAGAGCTGCCAACCTCAAATTCCAAAAACTAGGATATTAAGCTATTATTATTAGTGTTATTAACAACTAATTAGCTGATTTAATTCTCGTACCGACCTGCTCGACTTGGGATTGCACTTTTCAGATTTTGCTACCATACACATGTTGGTGAACGATTGCACTATCTTTGTAGAAAATCGTAATAATAAGTTATACGAACACTACTACAACTATATTCCGACACCATAGCTAAATCACCACGCCACTGTATAAAGTCAACTTCTATGTAGTTTGTATTTAATTTGTTTTTTAAACATACTAATTTGTAGAAAAGGTTGCAATATCTCACGGTATATCTCAGTCGAGGCTTACAAGAGTCGATGTGCATTGTTCGAGGTAATTCCACGTACATAGCTAACGTTGAATCATTGATGTGGCAACACCGTTGCCTCGTGACGGATCCACGTCACGGACTCGTGTCGTTGTAATTCCGTAGGCTAATGTCAATATTCGTGTCTCGTGCTGGAGACTGTGGGACCCTGTTGTGTATTGGAATAAGAATGTATGGAGTTCGTCACGATTTTCGGAGCTTGTTATTATTTCTGATTCATTGTAAAGAGTCCGATCGAGAGAGAGGAATAAAAAAATAATTTAATCTATTAAAAAATGTCAAAATCGTAACTCGAATATTGTTTGTAAAAATTTGAAAATTTTAAAATTTTAAAAATAAGTTACGTTTTTGGCACAACATTGACAGCGAAGTATCCTGCACTCCTCTACATGACTGACGCGACATGTGCTAGCTAACATTTTTGTAAGGATCATCTGTAAGTTACCACTGTTCGGTTAACACGAACTCCTAATCGTTCCACTGACATATTCTACTCACAGATTGAGAAGTGGTAAGGCCATAGTTTAGCACAATAGTCATGTACCGATTGGAAAAATCTACACTGCCTAGGCAACATTACGTATTTAGTAAACTTTATTATGTAATTTGTGTGTTAATGTAAATTTTTGTGTGCAAACAAGTGTATTTTCTCGGCGTAGGATTCACCAAGATTCACCAGTTATGTTATATGTTCCTCTATGGTATTTCATTTTGAGCCAATTTCCATCCCATTCCTTATCAATATTTGCCTTTAAAGTTATAAAGAGTGATATTTAATATAAAAAAAACCGTATCACATAGTTTAAATTGCACTGGCAGAATATAAATCTACACGTGGTTTGTCTAAATCTGTTCCAAAGTTCGTTTAAACCTATTCCACGTACCCTTCAAACGTGGAATCACTTATTTATGTGGCAACACAGCGAGCTCCCATTACAAATTCATGTCTTTGTAATTCCATCAACTACGAATTCGTGTTCGTGCTTTGTGTTTACGACTGTACGAATTAACCGTGAATGTTAAAATTAAAATTGAATTTTTAAATTTTTCTTCTCCAATTTTTTTCATGTATTTATGACCTAGACCGATGACCAGAGCACATGCTTTGTCGAAATCGGTATAAGATGGCCGAGCAGTTATTCACCCGATTTATTAATATAATATCATAGTATATATGAATAACACTGGGATTTAAATTAAGTGTATTTCCACCTAAATGAACAAGTTATTTCCAAATATGAATCAGACTAAGAGAAAAAATTCAAAATCGTTTCTGCTTCAGCAAATAGTCTATAAATATTTTCTGCTATTATTGGGGAAAAACTAGATTTGGGAACCAGAGTAGGGTTGTCAAAAAGTATTTTAATTATTACGCTTACAAAAATGATGATTTTTGTAATGATACAAAATTTACAAACAAACTTACTTACGTTACGTTGTTACGCGTACAAAAATCATTTTTGACATTTTATTGACGTTCTGTTTTGACAAGCTAGTTGATTTTGTACAGAACGATGGACAAAAAACAAAATTATGTACAAAAATAATTCTAAAATAAGAAATCTCATTTACAATATACGCAATTTACATACATACGACTGTATTAATTATTTTTAAACATAATGTCACGCCTTAACGTAACATAATTATCTTTTAAACATCATAACATAATTATCCTTTAAACATAATCTCATGCCTGTCTATCCAAAGGGGCAAACAGAGAATTGTAGCCCACTCCCACGTTTCACCAGTTACGTTTGCCCCCTGGCAAGCCTATTGAAATAAATGGGGCGTATATACCTATAGACTCTAAGCTACTACTAGGAATTTGAAATTAAGTTAAAAGTTAAAAAAACCCAATCGTAGCTGAGCCGGGGATCGAACCCAGGGTATCTAGCTCAGCAGTCGCGATTGCGACCACTCTACCGATGAGGCATTATGTTAAAAATTAAAACGTGTAGAATAAAGTACAACAACATTCAAATAGCATTTATAAGTATAATATGACATATCGATTTTTTGCAAATTTTTTGCGAATACTACAACCCTGGCATATATGAGCGATGCCAAATAACGCCTATAGATATTAAAGTTATTTGGACCAAACCCAGAGGCTCACGACATTTGCGCAGTTGAATTTGAAAAATAACACTCAAAACCATTCACCTTTGCTATTTACGAACCACTCTAGATAGAACTACATATATGTACATATGTATATCTCTCCACCTGTACGCTATATTTAAAACAAACGATGAGCATAACTGTTATTGTTTTTGCCATGTGTAATACGGAAATAGCGATTTTTAGATTTTTTCAACTGATACGGTTTATAAAATAAATTAGATTTTATAAGCGCATGGTAATTATATGTCACAATTAAAATGTTAAACAAAATGTTATAATCAACATTTTAAAACGTTATCCGTATCATTTAAATTAAATAATATTTACAGTTTACCACTGTCCGTTGACATATTTGACGTATTTAAAACAAAAAAGTTGTCAAGTCAGTTCTAGGAAACGGTCTCTAAAGAATGTTTAGCAAATGAGTGTTATAGGAGTGTCTTTACATTTGTGATCTTTAAGGCGTGATTCCAAATAAGTTTTATGTAACTGATAACTTGCGTTCTCATTCCAAGCCACTCTCTATACCAATGGTCATGGCAATATGTCGTTACACGTATTCAAACAAAATTTCTTTAAGGATGGTTATAATTCCTTAGAGGTCAAAATGTGTAAGGATCAGAAATTTATTATGCGAAAAATTCTCAGAGGAGCAATCTATGCCCTAATGTTAACTTTTGAAGCAGGACGCAGGACAGCTTTTGGCTGTTTCGCGGTTGCATACTTGAGGTCTCTAAAACCGCGGGCTCTCACTGCGCTTAATACTCTTCGGGATGCATCGCATTATTGTGATTTGTTAGCGTTACTGTAAAAGGAATGTGTGATGTATGCCTGAATTTCTCGTTTTTTAGCTTATAATGTTCTTTACAGTGCTATTTCTACGTTATGATATTAATGAAATAAATAATGTGTTAGTTATAAAATACTAATGGCTAAACAAACATGATACACCTACAAAACAATATTAAAATAACAAAAGACGATACTAAGTAGGTTAATTCGATTACCTCGCCGAATGGTCAGTTATAAATAATCTGTAAGTATTGCAGTAGCTTTTCGCAAATATCCAAGGCCGAGCCCGTAAAAATGGCGGGCGACCCCATTCTGCCAAGATGGCCGACCGAACAGCATGCCCGGATACCAACAATTTTACTTTTAATATTTTTAAACCGATAGAATGCATTTTACTGTTAAATATTACGAAGGTATTTATAGACATGATTATACTCGTATATACCGGTTTAACTCACAATTGTTTTTACGGGCTGGCCCGACTAGTTTCGGATACGAGGTCTTTCACGGGCTCATAGTCTCCTCCCCGAACTCGCTGCATTCGGCGGCATAATAAGTGAAATGTAAAAGTAAAGTTAATTTTTAAATCAATAGATTATAAAAATTACTAACGATTACTCTTCATAAATTATTAAAGACAAGGTCTGAGGAAAAAAGATTCGTTGTAAGTAAAGGTTTATTGGAAATGTTTAGGCTCATTTCTTTCCCCGTGTCTTAAATTTGTTCCATATATTAAAAGTAATATTATGCTAATAAAGAGATACGACTGAAAAATAATAAAAAAATATTTGCGCTAAAAAGATGGCAACTAATTGATTTCCAACTTATTTTTTGTTTGTTGTGTGGCTGTTATTCTTTGTATGTCAACCTGCTTGGCAGTGTTATGCATAGCTACCAAGTTGAATATTGGCATACAGTGATTTATCATGTACCTACATAACTGAAACGATTATTTTTATGCTTTTAAAAGTTTAGTGTAGTTTAGCAACACTTGGTATAAATGATAAAAAGATTGCATCTTACGACAGTATTGAGTCATTAAAAAGTAAATGAACAAGATAGCTAACGTTTAGTTTCGTATTTTAATATCGTTTTTAAGTCGTACATTTATAAAACACAATAACAGAATGGTTGAGCTACGACGAAGTTGTTTATCCATAATTTAATAAGCTTTCAAACAACAGCTATAAGGGAATGGTATATTCTGTGGCACGAATATAATAACTTTGTCACATTCATAGTAAAATGAATCTTAAAGTTATATGTTAGAATGTTATTTAGAACGTTTTGCAAGTAAGGTGCGTTCGCGCTTTTAGCAATTTGAAAAAGGAATTTGACATTTTAGCATCGTTTTGATATTAGAACGGCCGTGTTGAGGATGTTAAAAGAGGTACATAATGATTTGAACTGTGCCTGTACGGAATAGAGTTTAAATTCATATGCGAATGCAAAGAACTGCGCGGTTGGCATTCACAAGCACATCCACGATTTTGTAAGAATTTAAAATTAAATGGCGCCAATTTGCAACTAAACGCACATCTTCTTGACTACGAAATGTAATTTAAAGCAGAAACGTGTTACATAATTGTGACAATGACAAAGTAGGTACATAATATTAATTCCCATTATTTCACTAACTAATTATGTTGTCGACTCCGCTGCCTACCTCTTTGGGGTTTACAAGTGTATGTTACGTCAAATTTTAGTATGTTTATTTTTATATTACTAATTTTATACTATGGTTAACCGTATTTTAGCTTTTACGTACCTACTTTTCCTGACTCCTGACCCGCAATCGAAATATGAAATATCAATGAAAAAAACGAGTACGTGTTTATGAATATGGTTACTTCGCATAATGTTCTTGGAAAATATTTTGGCGATTAACGGTTAAAAGGTTTTAATAACGGCTACTTTAAAAGATTGTGTGGTTCTTCTCGCAACATTTTTATATATTTTCATTTGTGTTCTTTTATAATGACTAAATCATTTCTTTCTTTCGACCCTTATTTATAATATTGACCATTTCTATTAATTTTATTACCTTTCAATCTGTAAAATAGCTGTAAAATATCTAATATAAATAATGTTAATTTATTAATGTCTCGGACAAAGATATGATAAATTATGATATTTTCCAATCATAGACAAAATGTCAATTTTTCTCGAAACTAAATTTACGTACATGATCAGCCATTTTATCGTACTAATTAGTTGTGGCGGATTTACGAAACCCTCCATTTCGTTCGTTTTATCATTATCTACATTATATTAGAAGCCTTACAAGGATAATCTTATGTAGCTAATAAATCTGTGTATTATTATAGATGACAGTGTTCTATAACAGGAACTCGAAGGTGCCGACTATGGTAAATGCTATAGACAAATGTTTATAACCATGCTCTGTGGCAGTGTCATGAGAACAAATATGTAATGACTTTATGATTCATAATTTATTGTGATGTAAAACCGGAATTATTCTTAATATAATAAAAACGTTAGATTGTCAATGGATTATATAATATTTAGAGCGTTTTGACACCAGTTAAAAGATTTATTTATTTATTCTTTATTGTACACCATTAATAGGGAATACAAAGGGCTAAAACTTAATGCCTGGTGGCATTCTCCACCAGTCAACCCTTGAAGAATCGGAAAATATAAAAATGCTTGTTAATAGACTAGACTTGTTAATAAAATAACTATATGATTAACAAATTTGTAAAGTGACGATACGATATTCTGTCACAGTTATGATACATCAAAAAAACGAAAGATGTAATTTTTGTTTTTTTTTCATCAAAAACTTTACCAGCGGATAAAACACGCGTAATATTCCTTTATCAATACGTACTGGAGCAGCGTGGTTGAGTATGCTTCAGGTGTCCTACGATTGCAGAGATCAAGAGTGCACAGTAGTGAAACGATATACAACCAATTCTAATGTTAGTGTAATAAATTAAATAACAAAAGTAGCATCACGCCTGTAATCCCCGAAGAGGTAGGCAGAGGAATGCAGAACACTCCCACGTTTCACCGGTTACGTTTACGTC
>DWDW01001006.1:0-12614 GCA_018245635.1 Mimoniades versicolor eupheme
CGCCTCGTGTCTTATCACATCCAACAAAGAAAAAGAAATATGATACGTTAGTATAGGTACATATAAACAGTTATATGATTATATTATTAATTATTATTTAATTATATATAAAGCTTTTAATAACTGTCATCCATACCCCAATGGGTATGCAAAATTTCATGTCCTTACTGTTAACCGTTGAGGAGTTCCCTCGTCTGCAGCCAATGCTGGCTGCAGCATCGCGTCATGCTTATCTTAAACATGCATTGTTATCGGGACTGGACCAGTATGTAAAATCACAGCTCAATCGGACACCGTGAAGTGGGTCAAATTTAACTTGCAAAATTCCACCTTCACAGACAAACATACAAGTCAAGTTAAAAAATAAAAGCTTTCAATAAACAGTTATATGAATAGGTTTCGATTTTCGCTGACGTACACTAGTTGCATATAATTTCCTGCATCGGAACTCAATTTAAAAAATATTTTATTTTCTTACTAAAACTACACTTTAAATAGAATAAATCGGATTGTAGTTACCGATCGACAGTTATTCAGACTCGTAATTACTTATACTGAATTTATTATCAAAGTTTCTATCATTTAAAAGAAATGGTTTGAAGAGTTATTAATTATCCAGTAGTGTCTAAGCGATGTATTAGATGTAAAAATTCCATCGCGTTCTCTCGGTTGGACATGCAAGTGTAAGGCTTCGTTTTTATTCATACCGGAAGATTCAAATTATACCTACGTATCGAAGTCGGAGGATAAAGTAACAGTATACAGTATATAAAAACTTAGCATTCGGAAGCCAAACAAAGGTGAGTTGGCTGTGAAAAATGGTAAAATACACCGTGGAACATGTCGGTATGTAGTGTTACAAAAGTCGTAGTCTGTTTAATAGTTACGAATATTGATATGTTACTAATAATAATTATAAAAGCAATAATTTAAAACTGTTCATTTGAATTGTTTGGAATTGTTTATAGGAGTATCAAAACCGTTGATACATCTATGACCAGTTATCGTTTTGTTAAAATTGTTAATATTGATCATACTCATTTGATTTTACTTAATTCGTATTAATGTACATACATACATATATTTACAGTCGCAATTTTTTTTTAAATTGATGTAAAGTTTTCTATAACGACGATGGAAAATGTGTAAAACTCAATGTGAAAAACTGTGATATATTATATTTTTTTAATCAGTTATAAAAAATTAAAGATTGATGAAATTTACAAAACAATCACGTGACTAGAACACGCTACGATTAGCTGCCATACTTGTCGCGACATAAGGTTAAAGCAACAGCTGTCTAGGGATGTTCGATACTAATAAGGTATTCGTTTAAGTAGTACTTAAATAATTTAATACTAGAAGTGCTCGCGACTTCATCCGCTTTTGGAGTAATATTGATACTAACACTCATTCGTATAGTTCTGTTCGTGGTCGGCTGCACATGTCTATGGGCGGCATGGGCCACTTGTAACTTCTGCCTGCTCGTTGATTACTCTCTTTGCTTTAAAAAAAGAAACAGCAGTCAACACACGAGTAACAAATTGCAATCTTATCGCAAAATCGCGTTATTTACGGCGTGTATTTGCTTCTTTATTTTCTTCTGTTCTTTTCATTACAAGTCACAATAGATTTTTTTTGCTCTCTGTTCAAGTGTACTTTTATCGTTCTAGATGTTTCTGCCGGAGAAATCTTCCTTTTTTGTTTTTTCAAATATTGTAAACAATTTTTAACTCACTTCTAGTTTTATGATTAAGCTCAACTATTGTATATTCATACATAGCAAACATGTATATAACTACAATACTATGGTACGAGTATCTTAGATGTCGTCTGATTATGAAGAAAATGTCAGGAAATGCTCTATGCTGAAAGAAGACCCATGGAATCTGATTTCTCTGTATCAAAAAGTATAGTGCGAATAAAAAAACGTAACATCACATCTGTAATCCCCGCAGGGGTAGGGAGAGGACTGTAGTACACTTTCCCGTTTCACCAATTACTTTTACGTCACAATATGGAATAGGTAGTGGCCTATTGGCATACGCCGAGCACAAATCCAGACTCCGAACCACTACGACCCGGGATTTGAACCCAGGATCTCCCGTTCGGCAGTCGTGCTTGCCACCAACACGACCAACGAGGCAGTCATGAAAATAGAATATTGTGAAAATAGAATATTTTATTTAGTACTTGATTTTCTTGTATAAAATTTGTGCCTTCCCTTAAATCAGTTTTTTTTTACCGTCTATGAAATACATATATCGCTCTTATTACAATGTCAAGGAATTTCTGATAGCGATGAATAAAATATTTATTTCACATACTGAACATTTGCTATACTCTAAATAATTGTACTAAAATATTTTGTCACTATGCTCATTCGTTATTTCGTTTCCCTAGCTATGTACGTAATGATTATAATATCAGATATTCTTCATTGTACACCAATAACACAATCGGCCATCGGGTGATTTTCACATAATTTACGTTTGGTTCACTCTCTTAATGTAATCTTTCGTTTTGGGATCAGACCCATACTCAGCAGTGAAGGATACAAGGATTAATGGGGATGATGATGATAATGATGGTGGTGGTGATGGTAGTGGTGATAATGTACACGTTATATGTATATCTAACATAAAATATATATTACAATGAAGGTTGAAGAACAATTTGCCAGAGACATTTTCCCATCATAACGCAAATGTCACTCATGTAGTTGCAACTTGTATGGCAATGTTAGATTTCTATCTATCTGAGATTGCAAAAACGCCTCTGGATATTAGATGCGGATATGAAAACGGACGTCGGGTGCGACTGTGTAGACTGTGTAGAGTCTATCTCGGCATCCATAACACAAGTCATTCCGGTCACGTAGATGCGCTTCAGTTGTCCCGTACAATAATAATCTTCGAATAACGAAATCCATTAGTGGGACGCGTGATGGATGCGACATTAGACAATAGAGGATAATAATGCGCAACGTACCATAGTTTATATATCTTATGTACACTTTGAGAACAATAGAGAATGGTAATGTTTCTTGGTAAAACTTCAAAGTTGTTTTAAAGTGGCTTTGATTTTATAAAGATGAAACTTCCTCATAGAAGCCGTAATTGGGAGTCATCAATCAAATCTGTTCTTCGTAAATCCTTGTCCAGTAATTATTGCACTTTACAACATAGGGCGTATAACAAGTTGAAACATACGCTTTTGATTTCGAAAATTGAAAAGTTTTTTTTAAACAAATATAATCCCTTTGGCTCTAATATTTCAACGGAAATTACAGGCCGTTATTGGCCGCCGACGATTACTTTGGTTTCGAGATGGAAACGGAAAACGAGAGACGTTCGGAATAATAAATTCAAAAACTCCCTTCAAATCTTTAGGGGGTCATGCATACTTGCTAAATCTCTTTAGATTTCCAGCATTAAAAATGTATGTGCGGGGGATTAATTTTTGTCTTGTTTCGTGTCTTATAAATGTTTAATATTACATTTTCAATTTATTCTTTGTTTCTGCTTGATATGAAAAGGAAATTTTGTATGTTTTATTACGATCCCTTGTTAACAATAATTCTTTCTATTATGTCTACTAAACTAAGGAATGCTTTTAGAATTCATCTTTATGTAGTTGATTAGATATATAGGGACTTTTTTTCACTGCGTCACACGGGAAAAATTATTTGTCATTGAAATATATTTTTGCTGTTATTGTGTATTGAAATATGTGTATGCTATTAATAGAGACATGTTTCCATCTCCAACAGGCGTCAAGGGCTTTGTTAAGTAAAATCAATATTTTAGTAGGGGTCTTGTATTCCTTTGAGTGTTTCGGCGAACGATTGTATATATGCAATATCACAAGTCTTTACCATAGAAACAACGAGGATAATGAATGTATAATCAACCATGACGAGTTAAACATTTTAAGTTACCTTAATTTGAAATATCTTTTCAAATAAATCTTGACTGGTCACTGTCCACTAACACTACTTTTGGTCGCGGGAACTCTAACTATTTCATAATCTTGACTGTTTGGTTCCATTGATCTGCTGCCTTTATCAATTATCGGATCTTCACCACATCAGTACAAAACACGAGATCTATTCTCATAACAAGAAAAATATTTTATATACTTTTATGACAACGAGAAAAACAGCTTTCATATCCAAGCGCAAACGAAAGCTTGGTTATATTTACTTGATCATGATTGTTGAAGAGCTGAAGCGAGAATACGAAGTGGATGAAAGAGTTTACGCCAGCGTGGAATTACCGGGAATGAATAGAAGTGCCCCAATTAAGCATCAAGGCAAATAAAACGTAATATGAGAATTTTGATATGCATTTCATTTGAACTGCCATGAAATTGCAACGTCAAGACTCTTTCGCATTGAAATTTTCCTTTTTCACATTCGCTATTTCCCATTAAAAAAAATCGTTTCGCCGACGTCATTTTCATATTGCACATGTAGTATAAACGCAAATTAGCTTTTGGGTTTTAGTCAATTAGTTATTTTGTACGTAGTTTTATAATCATAGTGTGATGGCTGGTATGATACTTTTTGTAATTTCTAGTAATGGTTTGTTGGTCATGCTAGTTGGCAAGTGCGACTGCCGTTCGAGAGTTCCTGGGATTAAATCTCGGATCGGGCACTTCAATTTTTCCAAGTTAGATATTTTAGTAGTAGTAGTACTGTCCTCCTTTTAGGTTCTGTTTTATTAGGTATGTTTAAATTCAGCAATGTGTTTACTTTATCATATTCATAATTCCTTAATTTAAGATTTATTTCCTTCTGCCGTTCTCTTCAATATCTTTTGTTTAATATTGTAAACAATTTTTTACGTAGAAACTAGGAGTCCACTCTCAGAAATAGGAAAATTCGTCTCGATAGTCTCGCATTAGTGTTATTTCGCTTGAATTCGTCATACAGCGATTACCCTGCCGAGATTTTTGCAGTGCGTCTCCAGCCGGTTTATTAATGACTTCGTTAGTTAAGATATCACGGCGTTTAATATATTCAGCTTATTGAAAAATATTATATGGACGAAATGTGTAATACGCTTACAGAAATTTTGTAGTTAAAACGTTAAAACGAATGTGTGGAATGATTATTTTATGAGTTTATTGGTTGGTTACGTCATTAGTTAGTTTGGTGATTATTAAAATGTTATTTTTCTCAGTTCAAACTTATATAACAGTCACGTGTATTAGATATACCTACAGTCCTTTGCATGTATGGTAACGTATATATAATATATAAATATAAATAATAAATATAAATATATATAAATGCAGAGTTATATTACACACCTTACACTGGCCACTCAGTACCACTGGTCTCTCTCAAATTTTTCTTGTTGCATGTTGCCTTCATATTTATATCAAATATTCACAAATACTTACATATATGTAAATACGTATTAAACCTGAGCGATTAATTGTTATTATAAAGATGATAATAAATAAAACTTATTTCCTTCTAATTACGGGTATCTACATAATTATGTATTTTGAACACAAAATATCGCAAAATTGTTTAAATAGAAAAAATTTAAATTATCATCGGCTACGTATTGTTTAACACTGAGATAGTCAAAGAGACTTAACCCACGCCCATTCTTAACACTAACGGTTTTCTATCAAGCCGTCCATCTCCGCACCGGTTGTTGTCAATTTGACGATTTTTAATGTGGGTAGAACGACAACACCTCAGTCGGTCAAGTCACTTCAAAATTAGTTTGTTATTGTCCACGACATCATTATTTCTACGGTTCCATTCCATTATTCACTTGTTGTATGATTAGTTTCTTACTTGGTTACGTTGGCTTGCGAATTCCATTGCAAGATGGTCGGTACGCATTCTCGAGTGTCACGAAATTATGCCAAGTGTCCGTCCGTCTCGCGACCCCCGTTAATGTAAAAGGGTGCACTTTAGAAGAACATATATAATGGTATTTTATTTAACGTAACTCTCCGTCTGTAATCCCCTAAGGGTAGGCAGAGGAATGTAGTACACTCGAACGTTTCACCAGTTACGTTACGTCCCACTATGGAACAGATGGTGAGCCCATTGCCACAAAACGGGCACAAATATATTTTATTTAAGAAGCAATAAAACATTTCATTATTTGTATATCTACAATAGTATGATGAGTGAGGAAGATCTGAAAGTATTTTTTCAGGGTCGTAGCCGGTGGAAATGCTCTAGTTTCCGTATGCAGATCTATGGGTTATGACGTTATCAGTATATTTGTGAGTAGGATGTATAATTTTATAAATCATTTTTTGACCGGCATTTAAGCTATGTTTGATTTTGCGTTACGTAACGGTACACTATGATTCGGCAGGCGATGAACGATTTATGTGGGGACAGTCACGTTGCAATTACATAACTAATTATTAGCAGAGCAGGTGTGACCTTACGAAATGGAAATACGACGAGGAAAATACCTTATGATGAGTTACGCAACCGTTTGTATATATTTATACGAAACATAAAGAAAAAATACATTCTCTCGGAATCATATTATGTTATCCGTGTCTACAGCACTGCTAGTATTTTTGGATTTGGCCTTTGTTGAAAACCTCGCAATGAAACTATTCAACTCATTACGTGAAGCATCATACAGAACTCTGAACCCGTTCATGCTGAGCAATTATCGGTGAATATTATTTACTCTCTTTCTCTGCTTTGGATTATTGAAATATTAATAATTAATATCATTAATGGTATAATATAACTAATTATATTAATGATGGATTATTGAAAAGCTGTATCTACATTATAAAATACATGTATCCACAGCATGTATAATACATGCATACATATGTTCGCGCCAGGCCCCTCGCGGGGTGGGCAGTGAGTGCCAAATATCTCTATCCTTACAGAGCTGCAGCGTTTCTGCTACCATACGTATGACTGGCAAAAATGTCTAATTTCAATTTAAATATCGAATCCTAAGTATTTTCATAGGCGCTGTACAGCAAAAATATCGATAAGACCAGTATTTTTCATTTTTATGCTTCTATGAATGGGACTCATATTGTAATTTAGTCAATTTATGTTTAATGACCTCGTAAATCTAGCTGATGTATAAACTTGTTAAATTCAAATGTAAAATATCTCACGACAAATCTCAGGAATTACGTAGAAGATTAGAATACCGATATCAGCAATAAGTGTTCGGCTTACTTCTGAAGAAGGTTTAGGTGTCATAATTCATATAACTTTCTCGCAAATTGGCCTTTCAATAGCAATAAATAAGGATTGAATGGGAAAAAAATCCCTGCGACTGCGATTTTTCTTGGCTCTTTCCGAATACACACACTTTGATCTAGGTCAGTACGCGAGGAATTTTGATACAGTTATCATCAATTGATGCAGCAATTACTGTGAAACGTTTTAACGTGTTATTGATATTGATCAAGATGTTATGTAAATAGTTTTATCTATAACGATAAATGTCGAAATTACTTTTTTAAATCTATCAGTCTAAGAACTTTCCTTACACTTTATGGACGGTTATAGTTACGTATTATATTGAAATAACGTATTGTTTCTTGTAAATAATTTTCCAAAAATGTTCGCGATATCATAATATATGTCTCTTCTAGAACATTCCACGATCAGAAATCCTTTTCAAAAGCGTAATATTAATTAAATATCGAATTTTGTATTCGCCGGTACTAATTTGTAATAACTAGTTTATATGAAAAATGTTTTAATGTGCTATTACAATATACGAGTATGTTATTTTAGCCTTTAAATACGAACAGCGCTGGTTTTAATATTTTCTTAGAATGGTATAATCCATTTATGCTTTATTTATGGTTTGGGTTAAATCTTTATTGTAGGAAAAACAGCACTTTATTGTAGGAAAAAGAGCACTGATACAGACAGCGGTAATTTGTTTTATCGGTACATAACTTCACGCCCGTAATCCCTGACGAGGTAAGCAGAGGAATGTAGAACACACCCACGATTCACCAGTTACGTTAACGCCCCATTATGGAATAGGTGGTGAGTCTATTGCTACACACCGTACACATATCCATACTCCAAGCCATTCCTAGGAAATCCCGACATTTGAACTCAGGAATGCTGAATCGGGATTCGCGCGTGCAACGAACACGTCAATTGCGATTGTTTAAAATGCTATATACTCGTGCCGATTGTGGCTAACATAATGAATTTGCTATTCTTGATAAGGTGAATAACATTGACCTTATAATATCGTTTCACACATAACGGCGCTAAATATTACGTCTGTGTAAGGCATACGTATTTAATTATCACTGTGAAGTATACACCCACCAGACCTTTGGATCACCCAGAGTTGACTGGCACAGAATACCAATAAGACCGTACACCTCTTAATTTGAAGTATTACACAAAAGTGAATTAACAAATGTTACATTTATAGAAAACTATTATCCATCATCATCAATTGTTATTACCATTCCACCGCTGGATGCGGTTCTTTTTTCACAACGCGATAGCTTAAGGTCATAGTCTGTCATAGTAAGGTCATATCAATTTTCCTTTGTTTACGCCCCCGCAATCCACTTTGGGGGTGGAATTTCGTAAAACCCGTTCTTAGCCGTTCTCTTCTTAGTAAAAGAAATATTCCTGCCAAATTTCAAGTCTCTAGGCGTTATAGTTCCAGAGAGATATCATGTTGAGTCACTATACACATATAAATACTCTTATATACGTACATAGAATGTCCTATTCGTATTTAGTCACAGGTCCATTGCAACTCCTCGAGGACGGAGAGTCGCCTCTTCTATACATCTATTGAGCTAGAGTACGATGAATTTACTATTTTACTTCAATTTGATTCGCACTAAACAGTTAAATAGCTCTGTTATAAGCAAATATCCAACACGGTTGCTAGATTCGGTCTTAGTAGCAACTTCGTGAAGTGAGGCGCTTATACACTTAATATGATTGAATGAATAATTTTTGTTATTAATTAATTTCGCAAACAATGGTCATTCTAATAAAATTAATGACATATGTACAATGCCTTAGGACTGATTAAGCACTCATTCTGTGATAGATTAAAGCGGTCCAGAACAAAAATACTTATCATTTAGGGGCGTAACGTGTAACATAAAAATAATGATCGTTGATAAATAACATACGCAATATAAATAATAATAATATATAAATAATTTCTTGTGCAAAATGTTATTTGCAAATGATGTATCCATGTTGTTTTTCATTCTAAACTGTTTGTGCTCACATATAATGTATGTGCTGATTTATTGTGCGAATAAAATTAATTTCTTTTTTTCATCACATTGCAGATATATGTTGTTTGGCTAACAGCATAATCTGTATGTTGAATCGGTTTGTTTAGCTGTTGGTTAATATATATAGTGTGGGAGTTAAACAACGCCGCGATACGCACAAACAACATTGAAAACGTATGTTTATTGTTACATATCAAATATCGCATTGTGTTCGTAACGTAACACGACACAAACAAACGAAAGCAAGTGTGAAACGAGTGACGAAATCGAGCGCGCGAATTGTTTGCTGAGGCTGTTGTCCTTGTTTCATTAAACAAGGCTAAATAAACTCTTATTAGTGTAATATTGTCTCCGCGCTGTTCGTTTGTTGTCTATGTCTTTTCATCAGACCTACGCTCATCAGACATCTATCTACGCGCGGTGATATCGGGCCCGGTTAACACTTTCATATCGGACCGCTAACGGCACATTATTATATTTCCGTGTATGCCATAAGTCGTTTTCTTTTTCATGCATACCAGCTGTTAATATTTGCCTATTTTATTTATAATTCGATTTATAGTATATGATTTGGAAATTTTTCTGACACTCAATCTCGCCTGCATCAATCTGAAATTGAATAGTGGATACAGTATAACTAAACATTTCCCAGGCTGTCCTTCTATCCTTTATCTAGTTGATCCTCCGACCAATTGTTCCAACGAAATGATTTGATTCTACGTTTTTTGTCCGAACAGATAAGGAATCGAACATTGTGTCGGCGTTTATGTCCCCAAACACATATATTCTAGGATTCGTCGAGACAAGGGCAAATAGGTTTTTATAGGCATGCGTGATTCGTCTTGGAGCACATTTACGCTTCCCACCAGCCGGACAAAAGTTAGCCTGATACGAAATAAAGTAGATTTTAAATTATTTGACAATAACGGCAGTGTACGTACAGATGTTCCTTGAAAAAAAATATAATATCACGACTGTACTCCCGAAGAGGTAGGCAGAGGAGTGTATTACACTCTCACGTTTCCCTAGTTACATTATACGTTCTATCATGGAGTAGGTAGTCTATGCCAATATAGGCAGTCTTTGGAACGAGCCTATTGCCATACATCGGGCACAAATCCCGTCTTCGAGTTACTACTACGAATCTCACGTTAGGAAAACCCAATACTACCCGATCTAATCCGGGACTTTTCGATCAGCATTCGCGCTTGTAACACCTCTACCAACGAACGAAAGTATTTTAGAAAGAAATTTTAAAAGTATCTTTCATTTCTACCTACGAACTGTCTCATATCGTCCTCTGAACTCTCTCAAGTGTGATTTTTTCTTCACAACAGTAAGTTAAAATGCCACTAATGTACGTTGAAATGAACAAGCCGATTTGAGTGTTCACGCAAGAAACAGATTAGCGGCTTACGGTGAGCGGGAGATTAGAATTGGCGATAAGTGTTCTATCAAAGATTCGTAAATTACTTTTCCGTGGAATTTTTTTGGATGATGTAAAAGGCGGAATGTAACAATTTTAGATATCTTTTATATGCTATCACATCTAAGTTCAGAATATTTAAAGATATTAAGGTAAATATAATATGTGAACTTTTTTGTTATTATTTCAACCTGTTCCATATTCAATTTGATAAATATTCTCTGAACGTCAAAATATTCTAGCCCTTTTATTTGGAATTACGTCCATTTCGAATTGCACTTTAAAATCTAGAAAACTGTGTGCAGCAAAAATGCACGTAACATTTTTAGCGAGCGGAAGTCTCCGGGCTACAATTAATCGTTGTACAGGAGAAAAAAAAAGAAATAGTTCACAAATTGCAGCAACGGAATAAAAGGAAACGTAAATAATAACCGCATATTAATCTTAGTGCTGGGTTTTTATTGATCTGCGTTGTTCTGGGTTTCAGGCCACATGAATAATATGTATATTCCACGCTGGAATAACAACGTTAGGCTGGCTAGCAGACACTAAACAGCAAGTTAATTCTCTGGGTGGTGGCGATCACCCAGCGTTAAAACAATATTAATAAACAGTGACCGATTCTCTTCGAATTTTTAATCATTGTGGACTCGAATGACCTGTTTTTAGATATATCAATGTGCGCCAATCCACTGAACAATCATCAATGTAATAAACTGTGTAGCGTATAGATAGTGCGAACGTGTATTAACATTGCGCGTAATTTCAAGCAAACAGTCAATGCAAACGGACAAGAAGTGTTTGCCTCATGTGGCCGCGCCCTTATGAGTTGGCATTACTTCGTTGGTTCATATTACAATATTTTAACGTACAATGAAAAGCTGTCGTAACATCACGTTTCTTATCCCCGGAGAGATAGGTAGACGAGTGTAGTATACTACTACCACTTTTACTTTTCACCGGTTACGTTTATGGAATATGTGGTGAAACCATACTAGAAAATTTAATTTACAAAAATCCAGTAGTGCAAACCCGGTATTTGAAGCTAGGACCCCTCGATCGGCAGTTGCACTTGCAACTAACACGCCAAGGAGACCGTATTATTCAAGTTGGCAGTCAAAAGCTGTCTAAATATTTTTCACTTCGTCGTTTATTAACATGTACTTTACTCGAAAATTCTTCTTTCAATAGTTGATATAATGGTAAAACTTAAGACTAAACATTGAAACATTATTGCAACCTCACCCTTCTAATAGCAACGTTTACTTATAAAAACATAAACTTCATAATGAGGTAAGTATGCGGCCTTTATCTGTTATTGTTTCAATTGACGCCAATGAGGTTGATGGTGTCGTCCACAGTGCGCTCGCCTCTCTCCGACAGTGACGTAAACCGCTGACGATTTCTTATTAGAGCCCCCTGAATGCTTTACCGCGTTTTCAGCGAGATGGATGGATAGATCCCTTTTGTTCTTAGCGAAAATTACCCAGCCCGAATTCCAACAAGGCGACCGATGTTCTTCAAGGGATTGTGTTTAAGCGTCGGAATTTATCTCGTCCAAGAAATCCGAAACTGGAAAATTACGACCCAACGAACATTCTTATGAATAGAAGTAGAAAATTTATAAATCAAACATCTATTTTGACTGTTGAAAGTACGAATGGCAGCTATGAAAATTACATTACCGGCTATTCACTTTCTTTAAGCTTCAGACGCAATTGAACGGTTTAAATAAATCTGCTCCTTTCGTATTGATTCTACAAAGAATAAAAAGGTATCGCGTGTTCTGCGTTGCTCGACGAATGTCACTCAGTCGCCCAACACACATACGTCGCGCAACTAGTTAGTTACCTACGGATGTTAAATCGTGCGTTGTTTATGAGTCACGGTGCTATGACACAATTACATCATCGCTGGCTGTCGT